>JABUQX010089285.1:32500-43052 GCA_015478945.1 Trachelipus rathkii | reverse complement strand
GCTTTTTCAGGAAATTTGAAAAGAATGTCAGCCCTAACTTTGTTTCTACCTCTTTTACTCCCCTAGTATTGTCAGACGGAAAATGCCGTTATTTCTTTTGCTAAAGCTGACCTCATAGCTTAAACTCTTGCCTTTAATCCCACTTTAGATGATTCCTGGGCTTTTAATACTCCCCCCCAACTTCCTACTCCTACATTTGGGTGAATCTTGCGATGTGGTGCTAGACATATCGAAAGCCTTCGATACAGGGTGGCACAAATCTTAGTTTTAAACTTCCCTCTTTCGTTATTTATCCTTCTACCTGTGATCTTTCTCTGTGGTTTCCTTTAAGGTCGTTCAATAGCAGCTGTTATAGGCGGCCACCATTCATCCTTTAAACCTATAAAAAGCGGTGTACCTCAGAATTCTGTTTTATCTCCAACTTTCTTTCTACTTTTCACTAATGACCTTTTCCCTCTTATTTCATCACATAGTCAATCTTATACTGACGACTCCACTCTTCATTGCTCATTTCATTTAGAAAAACGTCTCACCCAACAGCAATTAGCTTGGACTAGAAGGGCAGCTTTGGAGCAACTAATCTCCATCTTTCCCAAATTTCTAATTAGGGCATAAGCACAAGGTTGTTTTCAATGCCTCAAAACCTCAGTTCCCTCATATTTCTACTGGACATAATCTTCCACACAACTGTAACATTTTCTTCGAAAACACACAACTCAAATCTTCGTCTGTCCTTGATGTTCTTGGTTTTTCATCTACTTGTAATTTTAATTGGAAGAATCACGTTGATTCTCTTTCTAAACAAGTTTCTCAGAGGTTTGGTGTTATGAAATGCCCTCAGAAATTCTTCACTCCACCCCAGTTGCTTGCTCCTTATAATAGTGTCGTTTGTCAATATATGGAGAATGCCTCACACCTCTGGGGTGGTTCCACTCACACAGTTCTCCTTGAAAAGGTGGAGCCCAACAGGTTTCTGCCTTAGCAATTCTCCTACTGTCACTGGCTCTCTCTAGTCTCTTTCTATCGGTTGAATTGTTGCGGAACTCTCCTTGTTCTATCATTATTACAATGGACACTGCTCTTCTGAACTAACTCTACAGCCACATACCTCCTCCATTAAGAAGGGCTCATGCCACAAGTTTTTCCACAGTGTCATCCTTTCTCTATCCAAAACTCTTTGACCCAAGACTTAACCGCTCTGCTCAATCATACAAGTTCTCCAACGATAAAGTCTGGAGCACATTTCCCTTTATCTTATTTTGAAAATATCTTTGACTCACACTTTCTAAGCCTTGTATCGCGGTCATGTCGGTATTTAAATTGGCTCTCAATACGACGCTTCCCTCAACTCTTGTTGAATTTTGTAATCCTCCTGCCTTAACCCATCCGAGATATATATTATATATATATATATATATATATATATAATATAATATATATATATATTATATATATATATTATATATATATATAATATAATATTATATATAGTATATATATATATATATATATAGTCGTCCCTCGTAGAACGCGGGGGTAAGGTTCCTGACCCCCCCGCGTTATAGGCGACATCGCGTATAAGTTTAACCCCTTGAAAAATCATTAATATTAAAATTTTATCTTTGTATAAGGTTAAAAAATGCAGCAATATGCTTTATAATTATCGGCCTAAGATGTAATGCAGTAGTACGTGAAATGTATAACATGACTTTCATTTATGTATTTTTAAGGTAAAGGCTAAGTATTGTTATTGCAATACTATTTTTTTTGTTATATATTGAATGTACGCTGCAAAGGCTCAGTTGAAAATAGTGTAAATATGTTTGTATTTTAAGTGTAAATAATAGCCAATGAAAACTCGTTTTTTAAAGCTTAATTTTGAAATCTAAGTTATCATTGGCCATTATTGACAAAAGCTTTATTAATGTTTTGATTATTATTTTTTATTTATTTATTTATTTTTTATTATTTATTATTATATATATTATATTATATTTATTATTATTATATTATTATTATTATATTATATTATTATTATTCATAATATTATTTTAAAGCATTTGTAAGGATACTACGTCTTAATAAATATTTATAAATGATTTTAATATATAATATATATATTATAATATATAATAGTATATATATATATATATATATATATATATTATATATATATATAAATATTATATATATAATATATTAATATATATATATATATATATTTAGTTAGTTAGTTAGTTTATTTTATAAGGTGAGGAAGTGCAATATCTTCAATGTTGTTAGTCTTTCATATTTTTGTTTTTCAACGAAAATTGATATTTCTTGAGAAGGTGTGTAATTTTACAAGAAATACCAATCTTACGTACTTACTAAATATCTGGTATATATTTATCTTCATAAATTAATTGATAAATGGATACATCATTGTAATTATTGTTTTAAAAGTTATGATTGGTTAATAAAGCGTAAGCTAAGCTACTGGAAGTTATATAAATAGTAAAATTATGAATATTTGTTATCTTTTTGCTTTTGTTGTTGCCCATCTGAGGTGTATATTTTAGTTGGTAGCCGTTGACGCCTTGTATCCGATCAATTTTATTTTTGTCAGTGTCTGTATATTTTGTGTCCAATTAGTGATTATTTTATTATTTGTTTTTACAAAGTAAATGTATTATATGTTTAAAATATAATATTGTGGTAATTTCAATGTGGAAAGTTTTGCTAATTATTTTGTAGTAAAGATAAAGGTATTTTAAGAAGTGTTTTCAAATTAATTTGTGTTTATATTTTGTGAATATTTTATGCATTTTGATCTCAAAGTGTCGTCTGCAAACTATAATTTTGCAAGGTGCATTATGTCCGATTGTTGCTAGGTATAACTGGCAGGTAAGCTCTTGTATTACTGGCATTTTTTTTTAAAGTGTTGCAAATATTATTTTGTGCTAATAAATATAAAACGTTTAACAGTTTGATATTTATTTATTTTTAATATATGGTTAAATTGTCAAAGTCACAGTTTTCTTGTTTAATTAAAAGATTTGTTTAATTCACTAGTAGGCAACTCTTTGCATTGTTGTGACAGCTGTGTTTATAAGTCAGCTGTTCTTGTAGTAAATTTTGTGCACACTTATAAATCGACATACTTATGTAAATGCTAAAATCATTTAATTTTCAAGTAGAGATTTTGTATTTCTTATTTAAACGACCAGTCTATATGTTTTTATTAATATAGTTTACATATTTATATCCATTCTTGCGCATAAATATCTATGTATATTTTATAGATACATATTTATGTTCAAGGATCTATATAAATTTAAAGATAAAGTATTTTGTATTCTTTAATTGATTAACAGTATAAAATATAGATTGGATAGTACTGTGATTCATATTATTCTATGCGCATGTATGTAGATATCTAAGGACATCTAACTACATGTTCGTGAATTTATAAAATCGTATTTCATAAGAACAGTACATTTTTATTTTATTTTTTATTTAAAATATAATTGGTATTTAGTGTTGTGGTTCTATATATTCTATGCGCATGTATGTAGATATCCAAGGACATCTAACTACATGTTCGTGAATTTATAAAACCTAGTCTTGTAAGTACAGCACGCTTTTATTTATTTTTTTTTATTAAAATATTTTCAATTATTCCCGTAGTTTCCTTGAGTGTTTCCAAACGTATTTTACTTTCTTATTTATTTGAATTTTTAAGTATTAAATATTCTAAGTCTTAAAGACATTGGTTTCATGATCAGAACATTGATCATTAAACAGGTGAGTTCATTGATAAGAAATAATATTGACTGAACGGTTTTCATATAAGGTAAACGAACTCGGTCAAACCGTTGTTCCACTTGAAGGGTCTCTAAAAGGATAAGTTGGTGAGTTTTAAGTATAGAGTTACACTGCAATATTGCACAGGCCGATAGCTCATTCAACAGGAGGCCTGGATACTGTTACAATACAGGTTTGAGAATCTAAAAGGTGTTAGTTGATTGGATTGTCACGGGGGCCTGGCCAAAGGATTTGTTTATCAGTTTGAAGAGTAAGTTTTGACATAGAATTTATTATTCTTTCAACCAATGCATTACATATTTAAATGGGAATGCCTGTCCGGAATCTTATTTATTAGATGAGTATACCTGTTCGGGAATACATTATTAAATGGGTATTCCTGTCTCGGGATCTTATTTTATAACCCTTCAGTCAGTATTTCATTATCAATGAACAGCTTGTAGTGAATTCATTTTGCTATTTGTTGAATATTTGAGCGCAGGATCATTCGTTTGTAATTTTGCTAAGACCTGTGCCAGAACTAATGTTCAAGTGTCGCAACAAATATCCCAATTGGTGATATATGA
The DNA here is from genome assembly GCA_015478945.1 of Trachelipus rathkii. Classification (NCBI taxonomy): domain Eukaryota; kingdom Metazoa; phylum Arthropoda; class Malacostraca; order Isopoda; family Trachelipodidae; genus Trachelipus; species Trachelipus rathkii. The sequence continues at coordinate 38,679 of JABUQX010089285.1, read as the reverse complement.
TATATGTTGATATTGTGTTTTGTTTTAACTTTAAAAGAAAAATTCATGGCAGTTTGGTCATTGAAGTTGAACATATATCATTTTTTTTATATGGTGTAAATAGCAATTTTGTTATTACAACAATATTAGTTGTTTGGAAACAGGAACACTGGAATATTTTCGGTAATTATATATATTTTATGCTTTTATAAATATATATATATATATATATATAGTATATATATATATATATTATATATATATATATATATATATAATTAATATTTATATATTATATATATATATATATATTAAGAAAATATATATATATATATATATATATATATATCAGTATGGTTTACGCCATATATGTATATATATATATATATATATATATATAGTATATATATATATAATATTATATATATATATATATATATATTTGTTATATCGGTTAGAAGGGCGTTAAAAATTTTCAAAGTTGAGCGAAGCAAAGTAGTGGTTTCGAAAATTCTCGATTTCCACTTGGTTTGTGTTCTCGAGGGAAAACACTACTTTCCCGCAAGATTTTGCAAAATTTTACGATAGTTTATGTAAACTAGTATATATATATTATATATTACTATATATATAATATAATATAAATATATTATTATATATATATATATATATATATATATATTATATATATAAATATATATATATATCTATATATATATATATATATATATATATATATAATATATATATATATATTAATAATATATATATATATATATATATTACTATATATATACATTAGATGATTTAATCAATTATTATTATTTTCATGCGTCTATCAGTGTAAGCCAAATTTCAAAATTTTGGTAGAAAACGTGATTCGTGTTTCGTGTGTCAAAAAGTGACTTTGTTTACGAACGGTATTTTATAATTTGTTTAAGGTACAACAATTATAAAAATGGCTTCTTCTAATTCCGAGTTTATTGAAATGTGCAAATCCGCTGGTTTTTCGGGTAAGGAACTCGCTGCCGCACTAAAAGATAAGTTAGCTGCTGATTTGGAGGAAAAGCAAAAATTAGCTTGCTGCTTTAGAGGAAGAAAAGGTTAGCCGCGTGAAATGTAAGGGGAAAAAGCTAAGCTGTGAGGGCGAATGAGGCGAAGGAGAGAAAGCTAAGCTTGAAGCTGAAGTAGAAAAAGCTAAAATCGAAGCAGAGGAGCGAAGAGAGAAAGCTAAGCTTGAAGCTGAAGCTGGAGTAGAGAAAGCCAAAATCGAAGCAGAAGCGCAAAGAGTAAAGTTGGAGGCGGAAAAAGATGCAAGAGATGCAGAAGAAAGAATGCTACAGATGAAGCTTGATGCTGAAGATAAACAGCGTCAACATGACGCAGCGATAGCATCACAAAGCACACAGAGCAGTCACAGCAATTCCTACGCTAGCAAATACCCAAAGTTGAAGCTTCCATTCTTCGATGAGCGGAAAAATGACATCGAAGAATACCTATTAATGTTTGAAAAACAGGCAGAAGCGAACGACATCCCTATGGAAAAGCGAGCGTTTGTTTTAGGGTGTTTTCTTACAAGTAAAGCGGTCAGTGTATTCAACAATATGACTGTTGAAGAGTTGAAGAACTATGAAAGTTTAAAGAGAGCATTATTGGAAAGATACGGGCTTACTGAAAGTGGGTACTGTGCCAAGTACAAGACCATGAGTCCGACAGAAGATGACAACCCTAGGGTGTATCTACAGAAAATAATCGAAGCTCTTAAGAAATGGATATCCGCAGCAAATGTAACAATGACACCAGATGACCTTATTGAGTTTTTCTCAGTCGATAAGTACCTAAACACTGTTCCAAAAGAACTCGCAACTTACCTAAGGGAAACGAAAAAGAAAATACCAGAAGAGATAATAACTTGTTCAGAAGGTTATATGGAAGCACATCGTATAAAGTTCGTATCAAATAGTCACACGCGAAATCACAATCACGCAGACAAAGGTCACAATAGCAACAATAATTTTAGATCGAAAGGCGGGGGTTACTCGACGAATAGTAACCATAAAAACGGCAACCAACATACATCTAGAGCAACCAACAATGAAAGCAGGATCGGAGTGGGAGTGGCGACAGACAGGGTCATCGTCGCAGTAGCAGTGAGCCAAGGGAGGTCATCACGTGCTTTAAGTGTCAGAGGAGAGGGCATCTCGCAAGAGATTGTAGAGCCCCTCCTTATTTCAACACCAGTGGTAGAGGACAAAGCAATTCAGGAAAACAGAAGGAAGAAACAAAGAGCACGGGAGCATCCGGAGTGTTTGATAGCGGCAAGAAAGTCCTGAGTAGTTCGGGTGAAGAGCCGTGTCTCCTGAATGAAGTAGTGAAGGTGGAATATGACGAAATGTCGCACCTACCTGTGACGTATGGGATGGTGAATGGCTACCAAGTCAAAACCCTCCGTGATACCGGTTGTAATATGGTGGTGGTACGGGATAAGTTCGTACCAAAGAGATGTTATGTGGGAGATAACATGAAGATTAGATTGCTGGACGGTACGGTGATTGAAGCTCCTCTCGCAAACATCGATGTGGATACCCCTTATTACGTGGGTAGAACAACAGCAGCAGTGCTGCCAGAAGTTGTATATGATTTGGTCATTGGGAACGTCAAAGGCGCATTGCCACTGACCCAGCCTGACCTCGCATGGGAGTCGACCGCGTGTCGAGGGCCTCGTAAAGTAGAGGTCGAGCATAACGGTAGAAGTATGCTGGTCCCCATCGCTGAGCACGCTGAAGAAGATTCACAAGAAGAATCTGAGCAGACAAATCATAATTTTGGAATGGCGAGTATGGAGGTGGAAGTATTTTACAGAGGGAAACCGTCAGTGCCACAATCCTTAGACGTCAGTAATAAAGATGTCAAGACAACCGCGGAGCCGTCACTGAATGTGATGAGAGGGTCCCAGCGTTCGTTTAAAGATGAAAGCGTTACAGGAGAAGAAGATAACGTCCCTACACAGCCACTAAGAGATGTTGAAGATGACACAGGAATAACAGATGTCCAGGTGACATCAGTTGAAGAAAGTACACAGTGGTCTGATGAAACAGATCGTACTTACGAAGATGGTGAGATATTGAGAGGTGACGCAGTCGTTCACATACAAAGTTCCATCAAGGAAAAGGCAGTAGCTGTGGGAGAAGAAAAAGCACCCCGCAGAAACATAACTGCACAGGAAGCTATAGGAGGGTGCGGTGAAAGTATTAGTGAAATGAAAGATACGATGTCTCGAAGAGAGGAAGTTAAAGAGTGTGGTATAAAGGAAGTTTATGATGGAATGCCAAGACGCAGAGAGAAGTTAGAGAGTCATACTCAGCAATATTGCTGGGACAGGGAGAATTTATTGCGTCGAGGATTAAAAGATGGGAATAGAGAGAGAACAAAGTTCATTGAACTGTCTGAAAGTATGATAAAATCATTGTGCCAAAATACTTTGGAAAAGGGAGAGAAGTTGAGACACCGAGACTGCCATAGAGAAATGGTACAGTCGGTTGATGATGCAAAATGGCACAACGAATGGTGTGAAAATAAGCTGGTAAGAGAAGACATCGGAAATATGAAAAAGTGTGGATAGTAAGAGGAGATAGTGCGGAGAGGATGAAAAGAACATAGCTCGGGATGATTAAAAAGGAATTTTCAAGGAAAGGAGAATGGAAGTTAAAATGGTCTTTGTGAAATTGTTTAAGTTAGGTGATGATGATGAAAAGACACACGTGAAGGATCATCATGTGCTGGAATTATTATTCGCAAGGGAGATGATAGGAGTTAACAGGAAGGGTGAAAAGTGTCGGAAGAGACACAGAAAGACAAAGAAATGGGTGATATTATGGAAGAAATTGGAGAGAAAAGGAGATGATGAAGAAAGAAGAAGATGTAGGTCTGGAGGAAAGAAGAAGATGTAGGTCTGGAGGAAAGGGTGTAAAGAGAACACTGATGGTTGTATACAGAAGTGAGACGCCGATAATCGTGGTCATTGTAATAATAATGGATGAGAGAAATGAAGCCGACTATTTTGTCGAATATAGTTTCAAATATTCTGTGACCCGGCGCGAACACACCCGAATACTCTTAAAACTGTATCTACAAAGACTTCAGCAGGTTGTATGCCGAAGACACAATGGGTTCATCGTCAGAAGTCTCTGCCGAAGAAGAAGCACTTTGTAAATGAAACCCATGTTTTAAATATCATGTACATAAAAGCAAAATGTACCAATTTGCTTCATAATGGGGGGCCAAAGATGTAATGCAGTGGTACGTGAAATGTATAACATGACTTTCATTTATGTATTTTTAAGGTAAAGGCTAAGTATTGTTATTGCAATACTATTTTTTTTGTTATATATTGAATGTACGCTGCAAAGGCTCAGTTGAAAATAGTGTAAATATGTTTGTATTTTAAGTGTAAATAATAGCCAATGAAAACTCGTTTTTTTTAAAGCTTAATTTTGGTAATGAAATTGTCTGATGATAAGAATAATGTCTGATTTTGATATTATTATTATTATTATTATTATTTATTATTATTATTATTATTATTATATTTTTAAAGCATTTGTAGGATACTACGTCGTTAATAATATAATTTATAAATGATTTTTATATATATATATTATATATATCTATATATATATAATATACTATATATATATATATATTATATATATATATATATATATATATATATATATAATTATATATATAATAATATATATATATATATATATATTTAGTTAGTTGAATAAATGTATTTTATAAGGTGAGGAAGTGCAATATCTTCAATGTTGTTAGTCTTTCATATTTTTGTTTTTCAACGAAAATTGATATTTCTTGAGAAGGTGTGTAATTTTACAAGAAATACCAATCTTACGTACTTACTAAATATCTGGTATATATTTATCTTCATAAATTAATTTGATAAATGCATACATCATTGGTATGAATTATGTTTTTAAAGTTATGATATTGGTTAATAAAGCGTAAGCTAAGCTATGGAAGTTATATAAATAGTAAAATTATGAATATTGTTATCTTTTGCTTTTGTTGTTGCCCATCTGAGGTGTATATTTTAGTTGGTAGCCGTTGACGCCTTATATCCGATCAATTTTATTTTTGTCAGTGTCTGTATATTTTGTGTCCAATTAGTGATTATTTTATTATTTGTTTTTACAAAGTAAATGTATTATATGTTTAAAATATAATATTGTGGTAATTTCAATGTGGAAAGTTTTGCTAATTATTTTGTAGTAAAGATAAAGGTATTTTAAGAAGTGTTTTCAAATTAATTTGTGTTTATATTTTGTGAATATTTTATGCATTTTGATCTCAAAGTGTCGTCTGCAAACTATAATTTTGCAAGGTGCATTATGTCCGATTGTTGCTAGGTATAACTGGCAGGTAAGCTCTTGTATTACTGACATTTGTTTTGAAGTGTTGCAAATATTATTTTGTGCTAATAAATATAAAACGTTTAACAGTTTGATATTTATTTATTTTTAATATATGGTTAAATTGTCAAAGTCACAGTTTTCTTGTTTAATTAAAAGATTTGTTTAATTCACTAGTAGGCAACTCTTTGCATTGTTGTGACAGCTGTGTTTATAAGTCAGCTGTTCTTGTAGTAAATTTTGTGCACACTTATAAATCGACATACTTATGTAAATGCTAAAATCATTTAATTTTCAAGTAGAGATTTTGTATTTCTTATTTAAACGACCAGTCTATATGTTTTTATTAATATAGTTTACATATTTATATCCATTCTTGCGCATAAATATCTATGTATATTTTATAGATACATATTTATGTTCAAGGATCTATATAAATTTAAAGATAAAGTATTTTGTATTCTTTAATTGATTAACAGTATAAAATATAGCATTGGTATAGTACTGTGATTCTATATATTCTATGCGCATGTATGTAGATATCTAAGGACATCTAACTACATGTTCGTGAATTTATAAAATCGTATTTCATAAGAACAGTACATTTTTATATTTTTTTTTATTTAAAATATAATTGGTATTTAGTGTTGTGGTTCTATATATTCTATGCGCATGTATGTAGATATCCAAGGACATCTAACTACATGTTCGTGAATTTATAAAACCTAGTCTTGTAAGTACAGCACGCTTTTATTTATTTTTTTTTTA
>JABUQX010089285.1:0-27500 GCA_015478945.1 Trachelipus rathkii | reverse complement strand
CGGGGAGGAGGCCAAAACATTCAGTATTCTCAACGATCTGTAACAGTTAATTAAGGAACCTTCACATATCCCAGATCGACCTATCCAATCTTGAATACGCTTTACTTATGCTTTAATAAAACTCCTTCTCGTTATAAATACACTGTTTTTCCTCCTATTGGTAACTCTAACCACAATCTTGCAGCTGCATTATGCCCTAAACATAATTCCTGGCACTTTAATCGGGCTAGTTGGGGGGGCATTGAGTCATTTTTTTGCTAACTAATCTTGGAATGAATTCTTCTTTAACGCTGAGGATGCTTCGGTCACCATTGGAAAAGTAGGAGCCGTAATCACCCATGGGATGAGCAGGTTCATTCCATCTTCAACTATATCATTTTCTCCCCAAAATAATGGTTCTATGGAGCTTGTTCTCTCGCCATTCAGGAGAGAAACATTTCGTATCGGGTATGGAAAAATTCTCGTTCTCTATCACTCTTATTAATTATTCTTCCTTGCTAGAATCGTTGCAACGGGATTACTATTTGACGGGCGAAACGCACTTTCACTAAAATAAAGTTCGCCAACCTGCCTAGTTCTCCTACTGATAAAAATTTCTGGCCTCTTGCCAAAAACATCTCTAAAAACTTTTGTAAATCTACCTTTCCTCCCTTTATTCGCTCTGGCGGTTTTGTAGCTAACTCTCATTCTGAAAAGGCCAATCTCTTCGGTCTCCTTTTTTCATCTTATTCTACCCTTGACGATTCTGGTATCCTTCCTCCTATTCCTTTTCCTCTCAGGTTCCCTATGTCTTTGCCTGTGATTACACATGATCGGGTACATGAAATCCTGAGATCTATGAACTCCAGAAAGGATAGTGACCCAGATGGCATTCCTCCTAGTGTTTTTGAGGGAGTCTGCTTCTGAGCTGGTGCCTGTCCTCGTTTAACTCTACTCTCTATGTCTTAATACTAATACTTTTCCTCAGTACCGGAAACACGTATATGTCCAACCAATCCTGAAAAAAGTTAGCCTCTCTGATCCTTCAAACTATCGCCATATAGCTCTCACTTTTATTCTATCTAAAATCTTTGAAACTCTTCTTAATTCCCATTTCCTGGATAATCTGGAGTCTCATTCCTTTCTTTCACATCATCAATATGGCTTTCAACGCTTGAGTTCAACTGGTAACATACTTTCCTATCTAACTGATTTATGGTTTATGCCCTTAGGGACTATGGGGAGTCTTGTCTGGTGGCGCTCGAAATATCCAAAGCTTTTGACCAGGTGTAGTCTTGATGCATCTCCGATTCTGCATATTTTTCATGGCACAATAAGCTGTCTGTTGAATATGGTTGCTGGAGAGTATTGGACGAACCTTTTAGCAAAATTACGTGGAAACTCGGTAGAAGCAACGAATGTTGACAATTCTGATACTTGCGTAAAGAAATCGAATAAAATCAAATCTGCATTAAAGACGAAGAAGACCCCACACCACAGAAAAAAAAAACAGAGAAATCGTTGCACAGAATTGGAGTCATGTAGTTAAAACCAACATTCTGACATTGATGATGATTTAATCAGCAACAATCACAATATATTTTTTGGTGAAGAAGAGATAATATCTGAGGAAATACTTACCGATACGGAGCTGGGCAGTTGAAGGAAGCCTCAATTTTTGTTCAGAAGAGTATAACCATTTATAGTGATAGGGATGACGATATCATTAGATTTTGTCTTGGGAATAACAATAATATTATTAATGGAGGTAATAGTGATGGTAATAATAATAATAATAATAATAAAATAATATTAATTAATTAATAATAACAATAATAATATAATAATAATAATAATAATAATAATAATAATAATAATAATAATAATAATAATAATAATAATAATAATAATAATAATAATAATAATAATATAAATCAATAATAAATAATAATATAATAAAATAATAATATAATAATAATTAATAATAATAATAGAAGAATTCTGTTTCTCCGTAGGTTATGTTGCCCTCGATATGAGAATGATTTCCAATCAAGTTTGAGCTTTTTCCAAAGCCGTGCCTCGTGGTCCCGTGATAGCGGCTGCATGGCCGAACATTTTTCATTGAAAATGATCATTCTAGAAAGTTTAAAATAAAAACTATTGATTTCATAATGTACCAAGCTTTCGTCCGTATACTTCGGACATTTTCAAGGAAAAGTTTTATTTTCAGATTTTAACAATAATTTTAATAATATAAAATAGTTATGTTAAATACTTACGATAAATAAATAAATAAATAATAAATTTTAAAAAAGTTGAAAAGTTTAACATGCATTGACTTTTTGTTATTTAAATATGTTTAAAAATTGGCATTTCATTATATTTTTATATTTATGTATGGTTGTTTTTCCTTAAGAGCCAAATGGTTCACCTAGACGCAATCATTAAAAATCATTCTTTCTTGTTATGATGGAAAAGTTTTCTTTTATATTGTTATCGGGATTTTTGTTATGTTCTTCTTTAAATGTCCGAAGTATACGGACGAAAGCTTGGTACATTTATGAATCAATTAGTTTTATTTTTACTCCAGAAAAATATGGAAGAAAATTTCTTCTGTAGAAAAAACTACTTACTCAGAAGGCTGGAAGAACCGTCAAAATTAATAATAATATTAATAATAATAATATTAATAAGTAATAATAATAATAATAATAATTAATAATAATAATAATAATAATAATAATAATAATAATAATAATAATAATAATAATAATAATAATAACATCCACTCCTTGAATAGGGCTCTGCCCGTTGAGTGGTGGTGAAATTTGCAATATATATACAGTGTATATATATATATATATATATATATTATATATATATATATATATATAATATAAGATATATATATATATATATATATATATATATATATATATATTAATATATATATATATATATATATATATGAATATGAACAGTATATATATATATATTATACAGTGTATATATATATATATATATATATATTATATATATATATATATATATAAATATATATATAATATATATATATATATATATATATATATATATATATATATATATATATAGTATATATATATATAATATATTATATATATATATATATATATATTATATATATATATATTTTTTATTATATATATTATTATATATATATATATATATATATATATATATATATATATATTTATATATATATATATATATATATATATATAATTATATATATATTATATATATATATATAATATATAGGCCAGCGTCTGTTATAGCCGTCATATGTATCTTAAAAAACTATTAATGCTACAGAAAAGAAATACATTGCTGGAATGCTGGTCCAAAGTTTTGCCCTGAAAATGTAAAAAAAAAAATAAATAAATAAAAAAATAAAAAAATAAAAAATTATATCCAAAAACTACAATAGCTACAGCGAAAAGGAATACAATTTTGGAATCCTGTAAAATTTTAGATAAGAAAATGTAAAAAAAAAAAAAAAAATTATTGTTAATAATTATAGTAATAATATTAGAAGGGCCGATTAGAAGACCTTTTGAGTGGTTCATGATAAATCAATAGACTCGCTTTAGGCTTTTGCCTTATACGGCACCACTAGGGGCTCGAGCGACGTGGGAACATAGGGGGGGACTTTTCCATACCCCGTAGGGAGGGGCGGAGGAACCCCGCGACACCCCAATACCAAAGAGGGGGGTTCCGGAGACCTCCCCGGAGGGGGGAATTTGTCCCCCCGTAGTTCCCCGGAAGCCGAGAGACCCCGACTCTTGCCATCGGTGCGGTTATACCTTGGGGTATTCTTTATAAAAAAAAAAAAAAAGCAAAAAATTTAAAAAAGTCTATTTATTTTAACGGGTAACCAATAAAAGGTCTCTAAATAGCTCTCTATATATTACTATAATTATTAAACAATAATTTTTTATTTTTTTATTTTTTTACATTTTTCTTATGTAAAATTTTACCAGAATTCCAAAAATGTATTCCTTTTCGCTGTAGATTGTAGTTTTTGAGATATAATTTTTTTTATTTTTTTATTTTTTATTTTTTTTATTTTTTTTTTTTATACATTTTCAGGGGCAAACTTTGGAACCAGCATTCCAGCCAATGTATTCCGTTTTACTGTAGCATTAATAGTTTTTAAGATACATATGACGGCTATAACAGACGCTGACCATTATATAATATATATATATATATTATATTATATATTAATATATATTATATATATAATATTATATATATATTATGATATATATTATATATATATATATATTATATATATATAATATATATATATATATATAGATATATATATACTATATATATATATTAGTGATGCAGGTAATATCCGCGCATCCGCGGAGCATCCGCACATTATCAAAGATCCACATCCACATCCGCATCCGCGCTTTGCCCTGCGGATGTTGACCGGATCTATTGTCGAGATTTGATAAAAAAAATTTATAATAAAAATACTTAAGATGAATCTTAACGCAAACTTTAATTGAGAGACATGGGACTCGACTCATCTGTGTAATGATGACTCATGATATCACAGAATGAAGTTCATAATAATTTGAGTCAACAGAGTACATGAAGATTAGGTATGCAAAAAAATCAGCGCTCTACAGCTTCTGTCTTCGAGAATACCATTAATCTCAACGCTAAGGAAGCATTTTTTGAACCATCTTTCAAGTTTAAAATGATGATGGTTTAACAAGAATGAAAGAGATGAAATAAAAACTAGAGCTAGAAAAGACGCTTTGGTTCTGTGGAAATAATGACTTTCATACTTTTTCAAATTACTTAGATCCCCGTTATAAAGGCAAGTTTTTTTTTTTTTTTTTTTATTGACTCTGAGGTAAGGCCACAGCTATTAGAACAAGTTAAATCGTCACTTTGAGTTGCAGTTAAAACTTCAATCCGAACACAGTCTATTAATTCGCCAACCCTTTTAAAAGGGAAAAAAAACGAAATCTACAGAAACCAACACCTTCTACAAGTAAATGAATAACAGATTCACTGGAAGAATTCTACAGTCCAGTAGTGATGAGGAAACACACGCATTACCAAAAGATCTGTTCGTCAGCTCAGGTATGCAAATGGTTGAAAAACTACACACAAGAAAAACGACTAGATTTATCTCAAATGATGATGATCATCAATTGGTGGAAGTTAAGCAAAATGTTTACCCACGACTTAAGTACACTTGCGAGGAGTATCATGGCAGTGACCTCCAACTAGTTGTTTCCAAGAGAGAGTATTATAGTAATTGCGGCAATATAGCATAAAGATTGAGTAACAGACTCTCGCAGAAAAGGCAGAAAATTCAGGTCTTCTCAGCACATACCTATCTTATATTTGAATTCTAATACTTAGTGAAAAAGTATATAATCATTTGATATCTCTTCATAAGTCGGAGGTTGGGGAAAGAGGATGGTGGGGTGCATTTGAGTTGGGGTCCCCGTCCTGTACCCTTAGCGGGTACAATTATATTAATAGATTGTGGCTAAAACTCCGAAATAATATATATATATATATATATAATATATATAATATATATATATAGTATATATATATATATATAATATATTTATATATATATATATATATTAGTATATATTAATATATATAACATCCGCATCCGCATCCGCGGATGTTAAAATCGCTATCCGCATCCGCAATTCGCGGATTGCGAAAAAATGACATCTGCTGCAACACTAATATATATATATATATATATATATATATTATATATAATATGTATATATATATATATATATATATATATATATTATATTATATAGATATATATATATTATATATATAGATATATATATATATATATATATATATATATATATATATTTATGTATTATATATATTATATATATATTATATATACATAATATATATAAATATATATATATACTATATAAATATATGATAATATTATATATATATATATATATATATTATATATAATATAATATATATATATATATATTATTATATAATTTACTTTTACTTTCTCAAAAACCCATGGACCCACCCTGTCTTCAGAGCGACCATACCGCTTCCAAATACCCCGCCACCGCAACCGGCCTCATCAACAGATCATCCGGGGGTGAAATGTTCCAGATTGCTCTGGGTAGAGGGTTAGATTGACAGGTGAGTAAAAAGTGGGAGATGTTTTCTAGACCTGGTTACAGTTTGGCAGATATTTGTAGTTGGTTTGGAGATGTTGATTCTGTGTTTGCGATATATGTAATTTTGGGTGGTCCCGATCTTAATTTGGCAGGATGACTGGACTTTCTTGGAGGGAGTGAATCTCTGGTGCTTTTTCTGTGGATATTTGTTGTTATAGCGTGTCTGGTGTCTGTGTCATTGGTAGTTTTCTGATAGTGTTGTGTAGATTTGTTTGGTGTATGATGTGTTCCTTAGTGGAGATGGAATGCTGATCAGGATTTGTTTGTAAAGTATAAATGGTGAAGAAAGAGGTTGTTTAAGTCTGTAGTGGATGGATTGGAGGGAGCAGTATGTCATGGACGTTGTGGGTGTTCTGAGTTTTTGGCAAAGAATTGTGTCTATCACATCCAGGTGTATGTCTATAGGGGTAGTATTTTGTTTTTCTTCATGACAACTCCTAACTACTGCCATATTAAAGTTTAAAGTTTCAGCTCCTCTTTAGGATGGCGTAGAGCATTGAAACCTCAATACAAGTCAAAGTTGATATGTATCGTCCTCTGTATAGAAACTGTTATTATTTCTTTTGTCCTAATCTTAAACCAAATAAATAATTAAACAAAAAATCATCTAGAACGCTAAAGTATAATAAATAAAAATTAAAATTAAAAATATTTTGACATAAACTAAAGTAAATTAATATTAAAAAAATAGTATATATATATATAATATATATATAGATTATATATATATATAGCGCCATTATATATATATATATTACTATATATATATATATATATATATATATATATATTTTATTATATATATATAATATATATATATATATATATATATAATATATTAATAATATAATATATATAGTATATATAGTATATATATATATCTGAGGGTTCGTCACAGTCCCATGAAGTCCTAAGGTGGATTTTTCTAACTGTGACGAGTTCTCACTTAAGAGTAAAATGGGGCGGTAAGGCTGGGCTTCCTTTTCTACTACTTCTCTGTTTCCAGTGTATGTGATGCTCTTTACCCCCGGTCTGGGGACAAGCAAGGTCGGTGAATGATAATTATATAATATATATATATATATATATATATATATATATATATATATTATAATATAATATATATACTATATATATATATATATATATATTATATATATATATATATATATATATATTATATAAGTGTGTGTGTGCACGCGTTTCAAACAACAACAACAACAACAACAACAAACCAAACCAAACCAAACACAGCAAAATCTAAAATATGATATTACGATATTTAAGAGCGTCATTTCATGACGTCATCAATACGATGACGTTATTCTGGAGCTCTCATTAGACCTTAACAGTGACGTCACAAAAATGACGATCAGTCAATACAAGACCTCAACTAAAAAATCCTCTGGAAAATACAAAAGCAGAGTTATATAAGGCATTAGATGACATAATGAAATTCGACCGGAAACCAATGTTAAGAGTTACGGAGGCAATCCCTTATTATCCTAAGATTTTGCAAGATGCTCCTCATACATTTGTAGGTTTGCTTTCAACCCAAGTGAGGTTGAGCGCTTATTTTAAGATTTTAAAAGAAATAAAATTGATTCTTAGGACATCGTTTAATTTTTAAAGAAACAACATTTTGAATAAAGTTATATTACAAATGTTCAAATAATTCAAAGAGGAATTATTTTATAGGTTACGAAGAAAGTAAATTATAGTTTATTTTATTTTTTTTAAAATGTACCACAAAATATTTTTTAAATTTTAAATTTGTAAGTCAAAATAAATGTGTGGCTAGCAACCAATCTGCTTTACAATACAATAAAAATTAACGATGTCATGTGTAAAATGGAGATGAAATTATAACGAAAAGTTAGAGTCGGAGCCGGAGCCGGAGCCGGAGCCGGAGCCGGAGCCGGAGCCGGAGCCGGCAGAAAATTAAGGATTGTCAAATAGTTAGAAACAGAAATGATGTGTGGTTGTAGAAAGACAAATCAATTGGATTCTTTCCAAAGGAGGAGATTCGCTGTTTAAAGCATCATAAATTGATTGAAAAGGATTGGTAAGGAGTGGAAAGGTGATGAGGCAAGAAGGGACGAACTCTTCTACCCTTTCAAGAAGAACATATGAGTGGAACCACCCATATATGAACCATTCAAGGACAAACGGCATCCCTAATTGAGATGGTAGGATGTGGGATGATGGGATGGTGGGAGGGTGGGACGGTGTCAAGAAATTCTGAAGGTTTCTTGCTACACCTAATCTCTTAGAGGCTTGTTTAATGAGAGGAAAAATTTGATTTTATCCATGAAAAATAAACGCCATATACATGAGTGATTTAATAAGGTTTTAATAACTTGGAAACATTTCACCCCCTTGAAAATATTCTTTTCATTTCTGTAATGTATGATAATCTCAGAAAAATTATTTCAAGAAACATTTTGAAAGATGAGTAATAGCAGAAGCATTTCCGATGGTCCGTTTCTGTTTCAAGATTATGACCTATCATTTGAAAATCACAAAAAGTTAAATCGCATTTTGATTTTGTGTCATTTCAAAAAAAAATAAAAAATAAAATCAACATAGCATAGTCATAATGAAGGAGAATTTAAACAAGTTTTTCTTACTATTTATTTCTAAGTATATCTACGAATATTTGATGATATAGATTTTGGGTTAATTCAAATCTTCTCCTAAATAATTCAAAACTTTAAGCTGCTTATTTCATTGAGACGAGAATTCTCAAACTCCTTCCTACTTATTCGCCATTGTGCATAATCCGTAAAATATCGTCCAGCAATGATAGGCCATAACAGAGCTATTTTTGCATCAACATTACGTTAACATAAGATTATCTACTATATATCTATAATAAAAACGCAAGATTTTCTATCTAGTATATATTGTAGTATATATATATATATATATATATAGTATATATATATTTATAATATATATATATATATATATATAATATAAGGTATATATATATATATATAAGTAATATAGTATAAATATATGTATTATATATTATATATATATAATATAAAATATATAATATATATATATATTATAGATATATATTAATATAATAATAATATATAATATATAATATGATAACTATATAAATATATATATATATAATTTATATAGTATATATATATATATATTATATTATATATATATATATATATATATATATATATATATATATACTAATAATAAGTTTTTAGGTGGATCGGAGTCAGAGAAGAAATATTTTAGGGGTGGAGCCGGAGCAATACCCGAATTTTTTTGGAGTGCGCTAGAGCAGGAAGGCCGAGCAGAAAAAATAGTTTGCTGCTCACCTGCTGCCGGCAATTCCATTTTAATAACGATAATATAAACAGCCCAACTACAATATTTTATTGTCATAGTGAGATTTGTCTTATGAATTTTTGTTGAGCGCCTGAACCAAAAAATTAATTTTGGTTTTGGTTCTTATCCTTATTTTGCCGTATTGAACCAGTGAAAATCAATTAAGAAAAAAAAATTCAAATATGAAGATGGCTAAAAAAAAAAAAACTTTTTTTATTTGGGGGGAGGGGTTATTGTTTTTCATAAAGAGAAAATCGAAACAGTCTTTTTATTGCCCATGAATAATGAATTTTTCAAGAGTATATAATTTGACGAGGATACATTTATTTTACTATTTAGAGATCTGTTATTGTATACACAACGTTTTGCCGCTATAAACTGAAAATACAAATCACTTTTTGCAACTTGTTTTTTCAGTGTTTCATGTGAGTCCAGATAAAACTCGAACGGATAAACATTAACCAATTATGAGTTTGCATTCGCGAAACAATATACATAACGAAACCGAGCGTCGGAACACGAAATTATCTCTAAAATTTTTATTCTCTGCATTGCTTTACTATGTTAATACAATTGAAAAATTATATATTATATAATATAATATATATATAATAATATATAGTATATATATAATAATATATATATATATATACTATATAATATATATATATATATATATATATAATATATATATTATATATATAAGATTAAATATATATATAATACTTATATTATATTAATATGTATATGTCACCTCTAAAGACACGAAATCCATATCTCAAAACTATCAACAGCACCCGGGATATAAGGAATACATTGCTGAATGCTGGTCCAATTTTAGGCGGAAAATGTATAGTATATTATAGATAAATATATATATATATATATATCATATATATAATATATATATATATATATATATATATATAATAAATATATATTATACCTATATATAAACAACATCTCAAAAGTACAATAGCAACAGCGAAAGAGTAAATACAATTTTTGGAAGTCCTGGATAAAATTTTAGTTAGAAAAATTGTAAAAAAAAAATTTAAAAGATAAATAATTATTGTTAATAATTATAGTAATAGAGGAGAAAAGACTATTTAAGACCTTTTATACGTACTCGTTAAAATAAATAGAGAGCTTCCAGTAAGTTAAGTTTTTTTTTAAACTAAGGAATAACGACCACGGGTATAGGCGCAGCCGATGGCAGTGAGTCGGCGGGTCTCTCGCTTTCCGGCGGAAACTATGGTAGGACTATTTATCCCCTCCGGGAGGGTCTCTTGGAGATCCTTCTGGTATTGGTAGTTTGGGTGGTCGCGGGGTTCCTCCGCCCTCACCTACGGGGTATGGAAAACTCCCCCCTCTGTCCTCCGTAGGCTCGAACCCCCTACATTGCCGTGTATACCTTTTATTTATAAATAATATATATATAATAATCTCTGTCCCCTGCCCTAATAAAAAATAGCCAATTTTATTTTATTTATTTTAATTTATTAGTTTCTTTACATTTTCCTAACTAAATTTTACAAGGATTCCAAAATGTATTTTGTTTCGCTGTAGCTATTGTAGTTTTTGAGATATGTTTTTTTTTTTTTTTTTGTTTTTTTTACAGTCGTTCCCTGTGCACAAAATTTTACCCTCTGATTCAACTAATTGATTATTCAATTTCCCTGTTAGCCTATGCTAGTTTTTTGACGACATGGATTGCTGGCTCTTCTAGAGGATGAATCTATATATATATATTAATCTACTGAATAATATTATATATATATAGTATTATAATATATATAATATATATAATTACTATTATAATTAATAATAATATATAGTTATTAATTATAATATATATAGTATAATATATTACATATATATTATATATTATTCAATGGTCATTCATCATTATTAGCCCCATCATCTGTCCAGTGCAATTGGACATAAGCTCTCTTCATTAGTTTTTCAACAATTCCTCTATCTACTTAACTGCCATTGGTATTGTCATGAGTGACTTTTCATTAATTTGTCCTAACGTCAATCTGCTCTCGCACATGTGTAGTCTTTGTCTTGGTCGTTGGCCGTATAGAGGCGCACATATTGTCATGTATTTCCGTTTGTTCACTTTGGTAATTTTGTATACTACGTACTCCCTTTTATATGTATCTTCACTTTAATACTGTTATTATGATGTCTTTTATCTTTGTCATTTCTTTAAATGTAATGAGTTGGCTTATATCTATTCCCTACGTAACTATTTCAAGCATTTATCTCTCCATATTTTCTCTGGGTACATCGCTTATATTTTCAAATTTGATTTGACATTGAGTGTCTCATGTTTCGGCTCCATATGTCTTGACAGTGCAGAACGAAGACGTCAGTTCTATAGCTTTTTGTTTCAATATATGTAGGCATTTTCCTCTCGAACAATTTGACATTCTTATTCTTAGCTTGTTACCCATGCCAAGTTTTTACACTTCTTTTAAATTTATTTCTTCAGCCTAATAATTTTGACAGATATCATCTTGTCCTAAATAGCAATAATTACAACTACTGCCATTTTTCCATTGTATTTCCAGATTTTATGGTTGGGAATTTACAAAGACGATGTTAACCATTACTTTAGTTTTTTGATATATCCATTGTTTTCGTCCAAAATGCGCTTTCACTCGTACACTATGCTTAACATTGTTAAGCATGATCTGTTTAGTTCCAAAGGATCCTGAAATAGAACAATAAATTTTCATCTGTGTACTCTCAAGAAGTGAACTCATGATATTCTGCTTTTTTTTTTCTTTTTTCTTTTTTCACGAGTGCACCGAGCTCTAAAAGGACGTGGAAAAAGAAAAAGGAAAAAAAACAATGAATAAAAATAAATGGAAAGTAAAACCTGGGAGGATTTACTTTCCATTTACTTATTTATTGTTTTTCTTCTTTGCACAATGTTTGCAGAATTAGATGGGTGTTCTTGTGTTTTTAAGATAAGATGATCTTCGTCAGGATTTTACAACTACGAATCATTGATCGACGGAGTTGACACAAAAATTATATGTGATTATTAAAGTACCCACATTTGGGACTTTTTAACCAAAACTATTTCCCATCGACGGTATGCTAGCAGTCCAGCACTGTGGAAAAGACAAATGGATAAAATATTTAACAGTGGGGGCGCAGACCGCGGGACTTACAAGAGAGAAAGATTTGAATATTGCGGGGAATAATAAAAGAAGGTCTCACAAACAATATGTTGGCTAGAAAGGAGAACACCACAGACAGTGACGCGGTCTCCCAATATTGGACACATATTCATTTGAGAGTCAAGTGCACCTCTTTGTATACGAGGCGACGCAGTGGTGGAGCCAATGGCAAGAGCTCAAATTCTCTCTAGCATCTGCCGTTGTAATACTTATAGAAAAAGAGATGGTGCCAATGTCACTTCGCAGAGGAAGAGGGGTCAAGTGAGTCAGAAGTATGGACATTTTATAAGTCTCTTAATGACTTAGCCTCAACCTCCATTAAAAGGACGGGTGGAACCTTGGATCCTACCCCAAATCCTGTGAACGGTAAATTCAATACAGGGCGCAAATAAGACCCTTATTAAACATATGGAGTATCTGAACAAAGAATACAAAATTCACGCAAATCTGATACGAATTTCCAGCTTCTTGGAGGCCATTTTAGCAACCGATGTGATGTCAGGTCTCCAAGACAATTCACTATTTATTTTTAGTCCTAGAATGTTATAGTTGTTTATAGTGGAGCAACATTAGAGACGGTCAATGCGATTAGGAATGTTTAGCGAGGTAGTGTTGTAGAGGGAGACTATTGAACGAAGTTTAGTTTTCAAGAGTTGACATTTCACAAAGATTGGCGATGTTACCCAGCCTGAGAATCCCTACTCAGGATTGGCAAGAATTGAATCGGAAACGCTGTAGACCGAAGAGGCATCCAGATATTCAAGAAGAGGGAGGCACATTTGCAATATGAGTGGAAGAATGGTAGGGTTGTAGTCCATCGTACCAGTATAGAGTGGAACAGAGTATGAGAGTGCCAACTTAGAAGATGTCGGATTGAAGAATAGAATAAAGTTGGAAATATAAGAGAGAAACCTGAGAACACCGCAATCTGAATAAAAAGAGGAAGATGTTCCCGAGCGCACACAAGAGCTGAATGAAACGATCTGAAAGAAAACAAGACAAGAATAAGCAAAGCGAAGGTGACGGAAATCCAAGAAGGGGTAGTCTTAGAGATGTATGCGATGCAATGCCATAACCCGTCCAAAGCTATTATATATGTTAGCGCTAGCCACGACAAGACCCTCACCATGAGTTTCTAAGGAACAGAAAAGCCGAGAACCACTAACATTATACAAGAAGGAATTTCACCATTGGATCTGAAACGTCGAAAGCCACACTGACGATCTTGAAAGAAGGATGAGATTCTATTACTGATGCGAGGAAATTATACATGTTATTCTGTTAGTAGTATAGTCATTACGATATTGGAACAACACCGTACTCCGCACCCTTATTTGAGACTCTTGATCTGACTCACGGATGACCTTTTTATGAGCGTCGAATTTTTATCCTGACCTATGGCCATTATTGGCCTTCACCTTTTTTGGGCATGACCTTTTTTTGACCTTTACCTTTTTTTCGGCTGACCATGGGTCAGTTTTTAGCCCACGGTAATTTTTTTGGCAGACCCTAATTTTTTTGCAACCTAATTTTTTGGCAACCCTAGATTTTTTTGCAATCCCTTAATTTTGCACCCTTCATCGAAGAGGGTGTGCGCCAAAACGGTTGCGTCGCAAACGTTGTTACGTACCGCCACCCTCAATTTTCGAGCCAACAGCTTTTGGTCCACTTCCAGGTCAATTTTGGCCCAACCCAATTTTCGAGCTAACCCTTTGTCTTCAATGGGTCAATTTGGCCCACTCCTAGATTTTTCGTACACAACTCCTTTGGTCTCCATGGTCAATTTTGGCCCACCTAATTTGAACAACCCTTTGGTCATCCATGGTCAAATTGTGTTGCCCACCCTAATTTTTCGGAACTCAACCCTTTGATCTCATGGGTACTTATTTGGCCCACCCTAAGATATTTTTCGACAAACCCTTGGTCTCCAGGGTCAAGTTTTGCCCACGGGTAATTGTTGTCGCTGTCCTTAGGACTTAGCTCCTTTTTTGTGTCTATAATCCTGTTTGCCATCTGATATTTCACAACCTTGACGCTTAACCGACTACCATGGGTCGAAATTTTGACCACGGTAAATTTTTTGTCTTGGCTTTAGAGGACTAATGCTCCTTTTGTTGATGTCTGTAACACGTGTTATGATACACCATCAGATGTAATTTTCGGCCTTGCACCTGCAGATACCATAGGGTCGAATCTTTGGCCCTGGTGCGAAACGCCAATTTTTTGCCTCACCTCGATGGCCGTGGCCCACCCGTTCACATATTTCGTTCCTTAACCTTGAACGCATCGTATGGATCTATGCTATTACTGACAGACACTACACAAACACACACAACACACACACACACAACAAACACATACACACGACACACTGACCACACACCAACACAGCTACACAGAGATCTCACACACAAGACAACACACTTACACGTATACTATACATTCACTATGACTATAACAACTCCACCAATCAATAACTTCCACTTACAATTTACACTTATATCACACTATCAAACCATCGACCAATCCTTGTTTCCATTGGTCAATTTTGACCCCAAGAATTTATTAATGGTTTTCAATCTTTGATGGTTCCAATCACGCGTAAGTGATGTACATAGTGATGTTAATATAGTGCTTATGAGTATTGAGATAAGTGCCAGTGAGTGGCCAGGTAAGTGCCAAGTGAGTGCCAATAGTGCCAATGAGTGCCTAAGTTGAATGTCCAATAGAGTGACCAAGTGAGTGCTCACATATGTGCCAAGTCGGAGTGCCACATAGTGCCCTAACTGAGTGCCGACTGTTTTCAACCTTTCATGCCTCCCCCTGAGCTCAGAATAGCCCTAATATGGGTGCCTACCCCTAGGTAATAAGGTATGATGGAACTCGATTGGTGGTAATAGTAACAATCTGCGTAGATCATGCTCTACTATGAGTAGTAATTTATAACACTTATAATGCACTTACAAACTCCCAAGTAGACCACTTACACTAGCCCATATACACTTACACTACATGACGCACAGTTACACTTAAGAGCGTTACAACCACTAATTGAACACCAAAAGCTCCAAATCTTTGATGATCATCTTTGATGACGTCATCTTGATACCATCTATATTAATGATTCATCTTTGATGAAATCATCTTGAATTGGCTCATCTCTACCCTTCATCAAAAAACAGGAGTTGAATATTAACATTCTTCCCCTTAGGTCATAAGCTGATAACCAGGGCGCAGCGTGCGCCCTCACCGCAAGACAGGCAACCCCGCACCAGCAGGTGCGCCCCGCCGCTGTCCTCCGTCCCCGCGTAACCGCCGCCACGTGCGCCTGCAGGCGCAATATTCCAGTCATAGTTGGGATATCAATGTAAACTATTTCAAATACTATGAATATTCATTTTTACTAATTGTAACACAATATCTTTATTAAATTAACCAATTAAACATTACAACCTTAAAAGCAGTAAATCAGTAAATCAATAGAGGTGTTACCTAGCACCTAAGGTATATATGGTTGTTTTCATCTGATTACTGCTTTTAATAACTTTCTGCTTACTGTCTTTAACTTTCGCTTTACTGCTTTACTCACTGCTTTACTGCTTAACTCTACATCAATTACAGTACATTAAAGCAGTACAACTTCAGTAAATAATAGAGGTGTTACCCTACAACCTAAGGGATTAGTATGCTTTTTGTTTTACTGCTTTCTGCTTTAACTTTCTGCTTTACTGCTTTATACTCACTGCTTTTAACTGCTTTAACTCACATACAATACATACCTTAAATCAGTAAATCAGTAAATCATAGAGGTGTTACATCAATAACACCTAAGGGATTAGTAATGCTTTTGTTTTACTGCTTTACTGCTGTTAACTTCTGCTTAACTGCTTTACTTTCGGTTTACTGCTTTAAACCTTCCTGCTTTACTGCTTTTAACTTTCTGCTTTACTGTTAAACTTTCTGCTTTACTGCTTTAACTTTCTGCTTACTGCTTTAACTCATATGTTTTACTGAATTAACTCACATATCTTCTTAACATACATACCTTAAGCAGTAAATCAGTACAATCAATAGAGGTGTGAACCTAACACCGAAGGGGGATTAGTATGCTTTGTTTTACTGTTTACCTGCTTTAACTCATGTTTTTACTGCTTTAACTCATGTTTACTCTTTAACTCATATGTTTTACTGCTTTAACTTATATGTTTTAGCTGCTTTAACTATATTTATTACATTAAGTTTTTTAATTTTGTTAATACTTTTTATTTATTTTATATTATTTTTATTATTTTTATATATTTTTATTATTTTTATTATTTATTTTAATTTTTATATTACTTAGTGTTATTTACTTCTCCTATGTATTTATTATTTAGAACACACATACACAAAAACACACCACACACACACACACACACACACCACACAACTTCTTGCACTTTATTATTTAGAACACATTCACTATGACACTTATACGCAAATTCACTATTACACTTACATTTACCCACAAACATTACATTTACACTTAAACTACACTTTTAGCTCACACACACACATACCTAGACTACACACACACACACACACCCACACACTTATACACACATTCACATATACAATATTCTTACACACATCTCACTATGACAACTCTACACTTCCCATAGCAACTTACATTTACACTTAGAACACACAACACACACACTCACACACAATTCTACTTACATGCTCACATTAAGTGTCACAGATTTAGCTTACACACGCAGATTATTACACCACAACAGATTTTACTTACACTCACTACATCAGATTTAGTTCACTACACATAAATGATTGGCATATTTGCAACACACAGATTTACTTACACTCAAACACAATACTCAGATTTACTACACACACAGATTTACTTTCACACAGATTTGAACACACTTACACACACACATTACTTATACACAAACAGATTTACCTCATACGCACACTGAAACATATATACCTAAACACACACACCACACACACACACCACACACACGCACACTCACTTAAGTATAAACGTATAATTTATTAACAACATTTGTCAATGTTGCTTTTACGCGTACATTTATATTACTCAGTCAAATATAACTAAAATTATTTCAAAGTTTCTTAAAAAAAGTCTATAATAAATCAATCATTATACTTTGACAAAAATTTATTAACTGTTAATGCTTTTTGTTTATAAATTTTATAACTATCACGAGTTTGAAAATAACTTTTACTAATTTTTATGAAATTTTTTATTCATAAAACAATAGTTTACCGTACCTATAAGACAAGTAAATCAGTAACATCAGAAGGTCAGCCTCAGCACACCTCACACAGCTATGCCTAACGTTTTGGTTTCTCATTGATACTGCTTTACATTCATCTTAGCCATGCGTAATGAAGTTAAAAGAAACAAAATATAAGTTTTCCTTCTGTCTAACATAACATGTATTTATTAAAATCTTTCTAAGTTCTTATTTAAAGATAACAATTATTCATCTTACATTTATATTATTCGGTCGCGCGCGATGTTAACTAAAAATATTTCAAAGTTTATTTAATTAAATAGGTTCTTGATTATTATTATATTATTATCTTATGTACATGACAATCCATTCACGGGATAAACCAACAACCCGCACCCTTACAGATCGTAAACTGACCCCTCTTTGTAAAATGTGTTGAAATCACTATTGTAGGCTAAATTTAGGAATCACTTTTGTTAGCCCAGGGGCGTTTAGTGCCTAATTGCCAGGTCAAAAATTTTCAAACTGACCTTTTTCTCTAAAATGTGGTGAAATAACTACTTTAGGCTAAATTTAGGCCTAAATTTCGGTAAGCTCTTGTTTGTTCCCTCAATGCTGAATTTAGAAGACCTAATACAGGCAAAAGTATGTCCCAGTATGGATCAAGAATCATGTATTATTGATTAATTTTTATAAAATATTATTTCAAACTGAAACATGCTGATCGGTAAGATCCTTTAAGCAGGTAAGAAAGAAATGTTTATTGTGATTGGTCCGAGTAATCCTTATCTCTATAATGACCTCGTATGTGATGGTCGAGAATAATTAGTTTATCGTCTTTTGAAAATTAACTTTGTTCTTTAAACTTGTATTTGAGCAGGTGTGTTTTAGTATCTTTTAGACCCCAACTCATTTTAAAATCATAGTCATTTTAGATGTTAAGCGGTGCACAAGTTATCTGATTTGTATTAAAAGTGTTTTATTTTTACTAAAGGTATATATCAATTTATAATAAATACTTACATTGAGGAATAATTAATTAATTCACTAGAAATGATAATTTAAATTTAATTCACCTAGATTTATAGTAGATCACGTAAAGCAAAACGCAAGAGCGCCCGCAAGCGCGACCCGGTGCGGAACCGACGCATGAACCCGCCGACGTAATATTACTACGCGGTCGCGAAAAATATTTTCTTTATGATAGCGCCCGTTGTACTTTCAAGTGGGTAGGGCATTACATCCTAGGTTAGATAATCTTTTGGACAACCGTCCCATTCAGTATGTATACGATATTAGTTTGTTTAAGAGCAAAGTAGATTTAGACCTTAAATATACATGTGTTCAAGCGCATTAGTTTATTTAAAGTCCCTGGGTATATCAGTGTTTATTAGCAAACCCAAGGAGATAATTCCCTCGATGTTTTATTATGTCCCGAATGCATATACAAATCTGATATAGAAGGTATTAACTTACATACACTTGATATGTAATTTTGAATATAAGATTGTATGATATTTCCAATAGCTGGAATATCCATAAAGAGAAACTAACGGTTTTGTAACAAGAGGGAAGTTTTAATTATGCATGTATCATCACATTGGTATCTTAATTAATTAAAATATAGTAATTATGTAATAATATTTTAGATTAAAACAACTTTTTTTCATAACTTAGTAACATAGAAAGATATACAACCGTGAAGACATACCTTGAAAAGTTAGGGAATGGGATAACTGTTTATACATTAACTCTACGCCGTATATAGGTGTAACTTTAGGCATATCAAAACTTGTTTTTAACATAACTTTGAAAAATATTATTTAATAATAAACCCACAAAGAGGAACATGTCCTACGTCAAAGCCGGAGTATTTGTTCTATTTCCCTCAAGGAATTATAACTTAGAGTAAATAAACCAAACTGCTTTCTACAAAACAAAATTGTTCTTTTCAAACTAAATGTTTTTTCAAGAAACTTTACCAGTGAAATTTGGTTATTTTCTATAAATAAATTATAAAATGTCAAGTAAGAATAGAATGACCGAATCCTAATATGGAAATGGTAATTGAAAATTATCAAAAAATGATGTAATGAAAGGTTACACAACGGCGTATCATAAAGGAAATATTTTCGCGACCGCGTTGTAATATTACTCCGGCGGGTTCATGCGTCGGTTTCGCACAAATTAGGGCTGCGGGCGCTCTTGCGTTTGCTTCACGCTGATCTACTATAAAATCTAGTGAATTAGATTATTAATGCTATTCTATGTGAGAATTAATAATTATCCCTCAATGTAAAGTATTTATTATAAATATGAATATACACTTAGTAAAAATAAAACACTTTTAATACAAATCAGATAACTTTGTGCACCGTAACAGCTAAAAAGACTATGATTTTAAAATGAGTTTGGGTCTAAAAGATACTAAAACACACCCTCTCAATATATCAAGTTTAAAGACATTAAGTTAATTTTCAAGAATAAATAATTCTCGACAATCAACATACGAGGTTCGATATAAGATAAGGGATACTCCGACCATATCACAACGTAAGGAAAACATTCCTTATCTTACGCTGCTTAAAGGATCTTAACCGGATCCCAGCCATGTTTCAGTTTGAATATATATATAAAATCGTAATAATAATAATACCATGAATTCTCTTAAAATAAGTGGGAAGAAGTTAAACCTGGTATTTAGCTTAAATCAGCAATGGGAATACAAAAAGGCTTATCCTATTAAATTTAGGCCTAAATTAGGCCTAACGTAGTTATTGCACCACATTTTAAAGAAAAGAAAGTTTTGAAATATAGTTTTTGACCTGGAATTAGGCCTAATACCAGGTCCGGGCTACAAAAAAAGGATTATCCTAAATTTAGGCCTAAAGTAGTTATTTCAACACATTTTACAGAGAGGGTTGTTTCTTATCTGTAAGGAGTGCGGGTTGTTGTGTTTCTCGTGATGGATTGCAATGTCATTAGATAATAATATAATAATAATGCAATAAACAGAATTATTAAAAACATTTTGAATATTTTAGTTAACATCGAACGAATAATATAGAATGTAATGCCCATTAATTGTTTATTTTTAAAATAAGAACTTAGACAAGATTTAAATAATCATGTTATGTTGGCAGAGAGTAACTTATTTTGTTCTTTTTTTATACTTATTACCGCTAAAGATTGATGTAAAGCAGTAAGTCAAATCGAAAATAAACTTGGCATCGCTTTGGTGTATGAGGGTGCTAGGGCTTGACCTTACGGATTTATGCATTTTATTGCTTTAAGGTACGTAAAATATATGTTTTTAATATAAATTTCATAAAATTTTACGTAAAAGTTATTTTAAAACTTGATATAATTATAAATTTATATAACAAAAAGTATTAAACAGTTAAGTAATAAATTCTTTGTTCAAAGATAATGATTGATTTATTATACGAAGTTTTAAGAAACTTTGAAATAATTTTTCGTTATATTTGAATGAGTATATAAATGTACTACGTGTTTAATTTAAACATAAATGTTTTAATAAATTATACGTTATATGTGTAAGTGAGTGTGGTGTGTGTGTTAAGTAAATCTGTGGTGAGTGTAAGTAAATCTGTGGTGTGTGTGTGGAAATCTGTGTGTGTAAGTAAACTGTGTGTGTGTAAGTTGTAAGTAAATTCTGTGTGAGAGTGTAAGTAATTCTGTGTGTGAGTGTAAGTAAATCGTGCTGAGTGTAAGTAATATCGTGTGTGAGTGTATAGTAAATCTGTATGTGAGTTCGTGTGGTGTGTGTGTTTGTGTGTAAGTGTAATGAATGTCTAGTGTCCTATTGGTACAGATGTCAAGTGTCATATGTGGAATGTGTGTATAAGTGTTCATAGTGTGAATGTGTCGTATAACTGGTGTTGTTGTGTGTGTGGTGACCGGCGTGTGTATAAGTGTAAATGTGTAAGTGTCTATGGTAAATGTAAGTGTCATAGTGAATTGTGTATAAATGTGTGTATGAGTGAATGTGTGTATAAGTGTAAATGGGTGTGTGGTGTGCTGTGTGTGTGTGTCTGTGTGTGTGTGTGGTGTTGGTGTGACACTCTATCTAAATAATAATAACAATAGGCATGAAATAAATAACATAAGTATATATAATAAAAAAATAAATATAATAATAATATAAAAAAATAAAAATACATAATAAAATAAATAAAAATAATAATAAAATAAATAAAGTATTAAAAGCAGAAATAAACATAATAAATGTTAATAAATATATGATTAAAAGCAGTAATACATATGAGTTTGAAAGCTAGTAAAAGCAATGGAGTTAAAGCATAGAAATAAAAATGAGTTAAAGGCAGTAAAACATGATAGAAGGCATGTAAAGGCACGTGTTTAAAAAAAAATACAAGAACACTAAGTCCCCCCCTTGGTGTTGCTATGTAACACCTCTATTTGATTTACTGATTACTGCTTTAAGGTATGGTATGTAATGGCTAAATATGATGTTAAGCAGTAAGTAAATATTGAGTTAAAGCAGTAAAGCAGCAAGTCTTTGAAAGCATATAAAGCAGAAAGCTTAAAATCCATTAAGAAGCAAGAAGTTTAAAGCAGGTAAAGCAGAAAGCTTAAAGCAGTAAAGCAAACAGTTAAAGCAGTAAAGCAGAAAGTTAAAGCAGTAAAAGCAGTAAAACAAAAGCACTAATCACCCTTAGGTGTTAATTAACACCTCTATTGATTTACTGATTTATCTGCTTTGAAGGTCATTTAATGTAATGTGAGTTAAGAGCATAAAAGCAGTGAGCTTTAAACGCGTATAAGCGAAAAGTTAAAGCAGTAAAAACAAAGCATTACTAATTCCCTTAGGTGTTAGGTAACACCTCTATTCATTTACTTGATTACTGCTTTAATGTATGTAATGTATGTAGAGTTAAAGCGAGTAAAGGAGTGAGTAAAGCAGTTAATAGAGAATTGCAAGCAGTAAAGAAGTTAATAAGCAGTAAAGCAGTAAACTACAAGAAAGCATACCTAATCCCTTAGGTGTAGTAAACCGAGTCTATTATATTTACTTGATTTACTGCCATTAGTATGCTAATTTTATGTTTTTAATCAAAGTATTTCGTACAATTGTAAGTCGAAAAATTGAATGATTCATCAGTATATGTTGAATAGTTTGACAATTTGATATCGTATTTTTTCGTTCGCCGCTGAATATTGCGCCGCAGGCGGCACGTGGCAGGCCGGGGTACGCGGCGGACGGGGACGCGCGGGGGCCCACTCTGCGGGTGCGGGGTATGGCTGTCTTTGCCGCGGAGGCTGCCGCTGCCCGCTGGTAGGTAGCCTTACTGACTTCTAGGGGAAGACATTATATAACTCTGGTTACTTGATTGGTAGGTAGAGATCGAGCCATCAAAGATGATTTCATCAAAGTGAATCATCATATAGATGGTTAATTAAAGATACGTGTCTTCAAGAGGATGAGTCATCAAAGATGAGCTTCTCGAGTGTGTGCAGTGTAAGTTAATGTACTGTGCGTGTAGTGATAAGATTGTGATATGGGCTAGTGGTAAGTGTCATTGGCGAGTGTAGTGCTTGATAAGATATTATAATAAAATACTAACCCTCAAGGTAGAGAAACCATTCTACCAGATTGTAAATATCACCAATTCGATTCTCATACACTTATTACCTAGGGGTAGAGAGCGATAATTTAGGCTATTCAGAGAGCTCAGTGTTGTAAGCTAAGCAAAAGTGCTTGAAAAAATGTGGCACTCAGGTTGGCACTATGTGTCTCACTGGCACAATGCTGCCACTCAACTTGGCACTTCATTAGCACTCCCACTGCTTGTGCACTTCATGGCAACTCAGTGGCATCAATTGGCATCTCACCTGGCACTCATCCTGGGCGACCATCTAATCAACTGCATAGAACACTAATAGAACTATCACATGATATCTGCCTACGTGATTGGGAAACAAATTCAGAAGTTGAACCATGCAATAAATCCTTGGTGTCAAAATTGAACCCATGAAGAGAGAGAGGATTGTCGTGTGTTTGTACGTGTGTTAATAAGTGTAATTGTAAGTGAAGTGTCTAAGGTGAGTGTAAGTGTCATAGTGAATGTAAGTATAAGTGTATGTGTGTGTTTGTGTGGTTGTGTGTGTGTGTGGTGTGTTGGGTGTAGTTTAGGTGCACATAGATCCATACATGCGTTCAAGTTAGGAACGATAATTAAAGCCGGGTGGCCATGGGCCACGAGTGGGCAAAAAAATTGGCGTGGGCCAAAATTGACCCATGGTAGTCTGGCATACGTGTCAATGGCGCGAAATTATCATGGTCTAAACAAGCGTCTAAACCATTCAAAAAATGGGCTAAGTCAAAGCGCATCAAAAATATTACGTGGGTCTAAAATTGACCCATGGTAATCTGTAAGGTATCAATTGGTCGATAATGCATAGGTTCAATACTAGAGTATAGACATCAAGAAAATGGTCTAAGTCCACTAAAGCGAAGACAACAAAAATTACCATGGGTGTCACAAAATTGACCATGAAGACCAAGGGTTGGTCGAGATAATTAGGCTGGCGGCCCAAAATTAGACCCAAGGAAGGATCAAAAGGGTTGGTCGAAAACTTAGTGTGGCCAAGAATCGACCCTTCTTCGAAGGGTTTGCGAAAAAATTGGATGGGTCCGAAAGATTGACCGATGGAACCAAAAACGGTTGTCGAAAATTTAAGGGTGGGGCCCAAAATTGACCCATGGAAGACCACAAGGGTTAGTTCGAAAATTACAGGGTGGGGCCAAAATGGGACCCCTGCGAGAGATCCAATAGGTTGGGTCGCGAAAATTAGGGTGGAGTCGGTACGACGGGGTTGCCATGACGCTGATATTTGTGGGATGCTTGGCAGACACGTCCGATATTGGGTCCCAAACCTTCTTCGAAGGGTTTGCCAAAAATTATGCGTTGCCAAAAAATTAGGGTTGCCAAATAAGTTAGGGTTGCCAAAAAATTACCGTGGGCCTATAGAAATGAACCCCAATGGAAGACCAATAGGTGTTGGTCGGAACAAAGTAAGGCAGAAAAAGGTGAAAGGCCAAAAAATGGTCAAGGCTCAGGTAAAATTCGAGCTCAAAAAATGGTCGTATGTCATCATGGTACCCAAAAAGGGAGCGGAACTACTGGTGTCCATATTATGTATATAAACTACTCCTGTTGAATTCCCAGTCAGTGATTTCCCACATACACGCAGTGGATAACAGTTTGAGACGAGTCGTCACCGCGTTGGGTCTAACCCTCTCCTCAAGATTTTTCTTTTGATTCCTGTGTATATAAAATAGAAGAAGTTACATCTCGGATAAATATTGTCTTTTTAGAATTGTCAATATAGTTGTTGTTGCTCCCATATTGCCCCATTGCAAATTATATACAGAGCCTAGCTCAACAGGAGTCAAAAGCCTTTCATAATCTAGCGAATGCAATGTCAAATGTGGTAAATATATACAATATATATGTATATAATATATATATGATATAAATATAATTATATTATTAAGTTATATTATTATATATATTATATATTATGATTATGATTATATATTATTATAGAAGTATATAATATATAATATACTATAATATATATAATAGTCATTATATTATATAATATTTGCAGGAGATGCTATATGCATCCTCGGAAGAAAGACGCGATCCGCTGTAAGCGCCATCATTACTGCTTCGGCGAAAATGTATATAACTGTATTAAAGTACATGGAAATGTCAGAGGAATTAATGTTGAGGAGAAAGGAGACTAGATTGATGTTATGTTATATAGCAAGGGGACAATTTGATTTGCTCGCGTATGACTGAAACAAAAGATGAAAGGAACGGGGAAAATAAGTGGTGTGGTGTGAAATGTGTGTGTGCTGGTGTGGAAAAGGAATGTAGAGGAGAGAGAAGGATGTGTGCCAATTCGTGAATGAGTACTTGAAGGTATGCTAGGAGCGTATCGTAGACTTTATGTGCTGTGTAAGTTTTAGAATCTAAAGGTTAAATTTAAGTTGAAAAGGTCAAGGTATTGTGGATGTTCTCACGTATGGTCAAATTTTAGGTAATGTTGAAAGAAACGTCGTCAATGTTTCTGAGATAATTGAGATGATGTTTTGGATGGGGTGAATAGGAGCTTCAGATTGATTGGTGCTGGGTGACCTAAATGGTTGGATGGTGAGTCAAAAAAGGATGGTATCAGCACAGTGTGGTTTTTAGTGGTCGGAGAAAGATTGACAATGTAGAAGGTTTGACATTTCTGTGAGGAGAGAGGTATGTTGCTCAAGTATAACATTTCTTTAAACATAAGAAGTAGTGCATAAGTGTAACTAAAGTTGGTGTACAGTAGGAGATGGTATCCTGAAGTAAAAAAGTATGATTGATTTTGGTTGGTGAAGGAGATGTTGAGTATGTGTTGGATGTTAGTCGAGAGTGGGTATAGGAATGGGACTATCGGTACCATTTATGTGTTTTATGTAAATGTTAAGTTAGTGGGGGCTTGGATGGAAAGGAAGGTGATTAGGAAGGAAGTGGGCAGATTAAGAGTAGAAGTTTAACTGTGATCAGGTTAATAAGGAATACAGCTATTGTACGGCGCTCGCAAGTAAATCATTAGACTGGATTTCAAGTGAAACTGACATACTATCCTGCGAAGACAAATTATGGAAGCAGCTGTTATTGTAACTGAAGCATGTGGATATCGTAAAGTAGGAAGTAAGAATGTCAGAAGTAAATTGTAAAATAACTTTCTATGAGAATTAAAAGTACAAATAAAGAAACAAGCAAGTATGAAAATAAGATATAATAAAGTGTTTTAATAGTAGTTTTTATAAATTATAGATATGTTATAATTCATAAAATAATGAATAGGGATGGAGCTTCCGTGACTGATGAAAAGGACGTAAGGAGCGTTTGGAGAAAACACTACGAAATTTTATATAGCATTGACAATGATTTAAAGGTGATGGTGAATGTGATTGGGTTTGATGACGTAAGAAATAGGTATTTTGGGGAGGATATAAAAATAGGAAATAGGAAGTTGCTCTGGAAGGAAGTACGAAAGGTTAAGAACAGATGAATTTAGTAGTAGATTAACAGGATAATTTGAGCCATTGGAGAAATAGAAGACTCCAAATCAAGGATATGAGAGCAATTATGCGAGGTGCATAGTTCAAATGGATTGGAGGAGAGCAGTGAATAGTACTCTTATATAAGGGTAGGGAGATAAAGGGTAACTGTAGGAATTGTAGTGGAATTAGTTTTTGGATGCTGTAGGGAAGATATATCTGGTATTTGGTCGAAAGGTGCGTCGAGTTAACTGAAAGGACTGATTGGTTGGAATAACAGTGCTTATATGATAAGGTAGGTAAATAAACTGTTAATTATGATCTTTATAATTGCAAGCAA
>JABUQX010089284.1:0-16920 GCA_015478945.1 Trachelipus rathkii | reverse complement strand
GGCGAGTAGATAGGCAAAGGAATTTGAGTTTTTGAGTCATTGAAAACAATCCTGTTTTCTCTGCCCCAATTAGAATACGAGAATAATCGGAAATCAGTTTCTCCACGGCCATACAATTACCATAAACGTTATTATTTCCGGCCGTGTAGACTTTTTCGAAATAAAATGTTTAATAAATGATGAGTGAAGTCATCGCTTGAGACTGGGTAGGTGATGGGGTGGCGATAGAAGGCGTTTAATAAAAAATAGAAAATAATTAGAGGAATGGAAAGAAGAATAAAACCTTGAGGAGTACAACCATTTATAGATTTAAACCAAAGGACGAGCGGGTGCTGTTTACGAAAGGTATGAATGGAAGAAAATCAGAAATAATAATCAACGATAGAGGCAGATCGTGGCTTTGTGCCAGACTTCATTGAAACTATATATGATCAGCACTATGATCAGCAAAATGATCAGCAACACAGCAAGAGGTTCACCTGAATGCCGTAGAGAACGAAGAGTCAGTGAAAAGAAAAAAAATGATTACTAGTTCAGCGATTCTTATTCAAACCATACTTGGGGATCTCAGATAAGAATGAAAGAATTAAAACGTTTCCAATTCTTCCAGTTTTGGATAGATTCAAAAACTTTAGGAAGAAACATGGTTAAAGCTATAAGACGATATAGTTGGAGGATTTAGAGAGGTCCCAATTTTTCAACACAGGGTGTTCTAAAATTAATTAAGGAAAAGTCGAGGTTGATAGGCAGTAAAACTATGTAAGTTGCAAACTCAGATTAGCAAGTTTTGGGAACAAAAGAGAGATATTGTCAAGACCATACAGGTCATACACTCTTAGCCCATTAAGCTGCAGAGAAGGAAAAAACAGAATCACATCTTAGTAAAGTTATGATTATTAGGATAGATATAAATTGTAGGGGATGAAGAAAAGTAAGAAATACACAGAATCGATTAGTTTAAGCGGAATTAAGGAGGAAAATGTAAGCAAAGAATCGGAAAGAGATCCGGCAAGAGAAAGAAACAACAAAAAGAAGGAAAAAAGCAAATTACAGTCTATTTTTAATAAGGCCAGAAAAGACGGGTTGTTAAAAAGAATAAAAAAATATCAAGAGATTTATTGCTTTTTCACACAGAAAGGAGTTTTTAACACAGAGAAATATAGTTGCCGATCCTGAATGGAGTTTAAAACTTGATACTTTAAAATTAAGAAAAGACAGGAGAGAGAGAGAGAGGGGAGAGAGAGAGAGAAGAGAATGAGAGAGAGAGAGAGAGAGGAGAGAGAAAGAAAGAGAAGAGAGAAAGGAAGAATGAAGGAGAGAGAGAGAGAAGAGAGAGGAGAGAAACCAAAGGAAGAACAAAGGTGAGATAAAGTGGGTATTGCTGAAAAGTAGGAAAATAAAATGTATACATGCCAGAAAGAATAATTAAAGATACGATTTCTGTATACTTCAAGGGATATCTCCCGTTGAATCATCTATTTCAAAAGAAGGCAAATATTAAAGATCAAAAGTCCCACCAGTTTACAGCACCAAAATATCAAAACCGTATTGTCGACGAAGGATGGAATCTTTTCTACGGAAGATTTCAAGAGATGAAATAACGTATTGAGGTCATGTGCTAGGAGCAAGTAAGAGGGTAGAATGAATTTAATTTCATAAATCGAAGAGTTCGAAGTTTAGAGAAGGTATATTATATTTCGTTTATCTCCCGAACCATCAGAGATACGAGTAGGGGGCTATACTAATTGTGGTGATGATCGCAAGTTTTATTTTAAAACGAAAGAAAGCTATCGACTGTACTGAAAGAACAATGAAGCCAATCGCTATGATGATGTCACAGAAAGGAAGTGCCAGTGCATGTTCCTATTTAGAACTTAGTCGAAGAATTTAGAATAGTCAATATGGTTTGAAAATGAATAAACAGTACAGATCACTTAGTTGCAGAGTGGTAGAAGAGTCTTAGCCGAAAAGTAGTAAATTGGAAAACTCCAAAATCAGTAACACGAGAACAGATAACGTAGTTGTACGCATGCGCACAACATCCTCTATAGGAAGAAAGGTAATGTTCAACAAAGCGGAAGAGATGAAGTAATAGAAGAAATTGCTTATAAAGGCAGGGTGCAAGCTCAGAAGCAACCTTAAATGAGATACTGTCAAGACTTTGCGACTTCTTACTGATAAGCTCATAGAGAACACGATTCACATCTTTACAAGAAATTGCGAAAGTTAGAGGGAATAATAGGTCAGGAATCATCTAAGGAAGGAAAAGAGGTAACAAAGTTGGAGTTGACATATTCTCCAAAATGCCAGAGCAACAAGAAGAGGGACCAGAAATATAATTGCATATTCTACTGAGATAATTTTTAATGTTGCGTAGAACTGAATAGATTAAAACAATTTCGAGATAAAATTAGAAAGGGTGCTTCTGGAATTTGAATACGACGATAATTACTGAAGGAAGCGTCTGGAATTTGAATAGAACGGTAATTACTGAAGGAAGAAGCGTCCCTGCGAAGAAGAGCACGAGAACTAGCAGAGTTAAACTAAGATTTATGAATTTAATATATATAATATACTATATTATAATTATATATATAATAAATATTATAATAATATAAATAATTATATAGTATATAGTATATATATATATATATATATACGAGGATTAAAAGTTATAGAAAACACATATGTAAGCTAAGATATAGTATATATATAATATATTAATAATAATATATATTATATATATATAATATATACTAATATATATATATACTAATTATTATATTATTTATACCTTCTCCCAAAGACTGGGGGTTAAAAGGGCGTAGACATAAGGCAATCAGAAAAAGAAAATCAGTAGAAGAAATGAACAAGTCGAAGAAAGCCCAGTCTTTACCGCCCAGCTCTTATACCTAATATATGAGAACTCGCCCAGTCAGGAAATCCACCCTAGAGATTAACGGACGATGACACCCTCACTATGGTATATCGTCAAGGGTAGGGTTCATCTGCCAGGATGGGCCACAACCATCCCCTCACAAAACCCCTCCATTCACTCCTATTATGCACCTGTCAAACTCTTACCTCTCTCCTTCAGACATTCGTTCACTGACTCAATCCACTTTTTCTTCAGTCTCCCATTTTTTTTGATCCCATATCACTATTTTTTATTTATTAAAAGGGACTCAGCAATAAAACTTGTGCTGATATTGCAGAAAATGGTCCAAGCCAATGTACTAATAAATATTTTTTATAACAAGATAGCTACAAACCCTAAATAAATCTATGGAGAAAGAAAAAGAACTATGTGTCTTTGCTCTACGCTAAAAAAATTTTGCATTAAAAGAAAAAATATATTAGTGATCATCAATAACAGTGGCCATTGTTAAATAAAAATAAATACAAAACATTTTTTTTTATTTATGAAACAAAAAACACTGGCCTAGGACTTCTACCCCATGTCCTATCAAAAAAGTCAAACAAAATATAATATTGAGGAAAAAGGTCATCCTTGAAGAGGAACATTTTGTAACAAATACACCAGACAAGAGAATCAGCTGCCTACTTGGAAATTTTTCAAAGAAGGTGAAAAAAATAATAAAATTTGATTTAGTTGCTGCTAAATCTCTTTATTTTTTCCCTATCTTACCAGTTAAATTAATAAGAAAGGTGAAAGGGAACCCGCACCTAAAGATAAAAATAACCAGTTCCATCAATTATTAAAGCTATAGATGAATAAAATACAATACAATTAAGTTTAATTTTTTAGTTTGAGCCACAAATAGCTAAAACAATAACTAATAAATCAATATAATTCAATAATAATACATAATAATAAATAGAGAGAGCATAAAAGTTCCATTTTTACAGATAGGTGATTGGCTTCAAATTGATGATATCTGAAGTCTAACTGGTATTAATAGAAGAGCAAGGAACTAGGGTTGGGATTAAAAAAAAAAACGTTCGTCCTATCGCTTCAACATCGATTGAGCAAAAATTTCTCTTTTTCTTTAAAATTCACTTTATTTTCAAAACTATCAATCGTTTTTAAGCGATTAGCATTGAAACTATAGTACCACAATACTAGTTGAAAGAGAATATCACCAACCTGTCGAAGTAGATCTTTTTTACCTTCCATAGTTTTATTTAGTCGGCACTAGGGCCACTATAATTCATACACTTTCCATGACGGATTATTCATTTCTTACTAATATATAATATATATAGTACATAACTTATACTATACTATATATATATCATTATATACTTATATTATATATATATTACTATATATACATATATATGTATATTATCTATTATTACCTATATATACTTACCGGTACTATATTATATAGTACATATCATATATTAACCGTACTTATATATATATATACATAATATATATACTTAGTACGATATATATACTGACTATATCTATTTACCATACTATTATATATAACCTCACTATACATATACTAATTATACTATATATACTATTATATACTTATATCTATATT
Organism: Trachelipus rathkii; assembly: GCA_015478945.1. Taxonomy (NCBI): domain Eukaryota; kingdom Metazoa; phylum Arthropoda; class Malacostraca; order Isopoda; family Trachelipodidae; genus Trachelipus; species Trachelipus rathkii. The sequence continues at coordinate 12,403 of JABUQX010089284.1, read as the reverse complement.
GCAGTAATGAACCTTATGTATAATATAATCATCACCCTATACTACTATACTTATACTTTTACTGACTGATAGACCTACTATATACTATATATATATACTATTATACTATTACTATATATACTATATATACTAATATATATATATTATACTATACTAGATATATATATATTCGTTCAATCTCACCTTTCTCTCCCAAGACTTGGCTGGATAAGCGTGCGTTAAAAGCCATCTAGACACAGAAAAGCAAGTAGTCGAATCATCACAAACGTCGAAAAGAAAGCCAGCCTTACCCCCCCTCTGGTCATTACATACATTAGCGACTCGTATGCAGTCAGAAAAGTCCCCATATAGCTTCACGGATGCGCACGGACCCTCACTATGGGTAAATCGTCCAGCCTGTAGGATTCACTCCCTGACCCAGGTTCGGGCCACACCCATACCCCTCACAAACCCGCCATTCTCTTTTATTATGCACCTTCTATCTCGCCTCTGCAAAACAGCAATCTTTTCATCGACATTCTCTCTACTGACCTCAACTCCACCCTTTTTCTGCTCGATCTCCAGGCGTCGTTCTCAACACACTGCCACTGATACATCTGCTCTAAAAACCGCATACATTCAATCTTTCCACTGAGCAAACATCCTCAAACCACTCTTACATTCCTATTTCTCTCTTTACCCCTTCCTTCACCCACACCACCCTCTAACTAGTTTCATTCTCCTCACTGTTCTGATCCCATATCTCTCTCACAGCCTAAGCATGCCTAAGATCTGTCCTACCTGAAACACATTTGCAATCCTTAGACTCTTATACTATCTTATCCCACACATAGTCTCACTACCTTTACAACTCACCACACGGTACAAACTCCATTGTCATCGTAAGACCTAGCGCACTAAAACTTTGTCCCTTTACATTCACCAACACCGCTTTAATTGCACCAGCCACCTTCCTGCCAGTTAACAACTTTCTCTACTTAACTCCGCATCATCGTTCCCCTTGCTCATCCAACATTATAACCATTAAATTATTCTAAATCAGACACTTGCTTCCAGATAGCTCACTATCTCTAATCCATACCTTACACTGCAGGACTGTCCTCACTCAAACCCATAACCTTACTCTATTCTTCATTTACTTTCAACACCCTCTTTTACACACCCTGGCCAAATCTTTCCTACAACCTCTCGTTCAAACCTCTTCAGATTCGACCACACAAAATACCAAATCACCGCATATAATACGGCTGGGCACCCCTTCCTCATCCTCCATCCATTTTAAACCACCATTTCTGGCACCGCCCACCTTCAAATTCTTTCATCAACCCATCCATTCACTATCGACATACAAGGAGACATAACAACTCCCTGCCTCACTCTGCTATCAATACGAAACCAATCACTTTTGACCCATCTATTCTCTACACCGCCTCCTATGTCACTACCATACTTCGACTCTCATTCAGAGCGCTATCCACACACCTATATATCCACTAACAACTGCATAACCTTCGCCCTTATAAACCCTAGCATACCCCTGTTGCAAATCCCTAAAACATTTATAATACAATTTATCTCTCTCTCTACTTTTTCTCTCATTCTCACAATGTAAAGATTGGCTCCACACATCCTCTACTACTCTACACGCCCTTGCTTCCTTCACAACTCCAGTCTTCAGTCCACTCGTCCACTCTTTCGACCAACAACACCAGGCACATATCTTCTCTCAGCACACATTCAAAAACAACACTACCCTATATATATTCTCACAGTTCCCCTTCTTCCCTCCGTCCTACCCTCTCTACTAAAGCGTACTCATTACTGTTCTCTCCAACTCCTCGGAAACTATACCCTCACTACACGCTTTATTCACACAACTTTCCAAATCACAGTCCAATCACCATCTTCGCCTCCGTCTCTTGACTTTGCCTCTTCACACTTAATCTTCATATACCTGCCAGATTTACCATTCCTTCAACTTTCTCACCTCTACCATTCCTCCTCTTTGCCTCATAACCTCATCCCCAAAAATCACCTATTCCTTCTCTCGTACCCAACCAACACAGAAGTCATTACTACCTAGTCATTACTGCCAATCATATACAGCCATTTTCAAAGTTCTTTCCACACTTCCACTCACATTCCATCATTCATTCAGTACAAACAAACACATCTCCCATTCATTATTCTAAGCAGCGTCCCCTTATTCTCATTCTAACCTTCGCGCTCTTCCAGCAAGAGCCTCCTATTCCCTTGCAAGTCCCCCGTTCATCTCCTTCAAACTGTTCATTTACTCTTTCTTCTTCTCTACTATGCATCTTCTTTAATTATCCTTGTTTCTTCCCGTACTTAATTCCAAGCATCTTTCCTTTTGACAACTTCACTCATTGCGCTTTTAGTACCATTCCACGCGTTCTCTTCTATACCTGTTTAACCGCCTCTGCCTAACCCTTCTTCCACCACATCCTGTTATGCATATCTTACTTCCATTATCTCTAGCAGCCACCACTACCGTCTTTTGCACTGCTAACACCATTGCTCTCCTGCTTGCGATCTTGCTCCAACTTCCATTCGATCTCTCAACTCTGTTACATCTCAACCTGAGTTTACTCGGAACGTATCTTACCAGTACTCGTATCCATTACCTTACCTCCAGTTCACTAAACTTCTCACTCTTATTTACCTTACCCACTTCCTTCCTACTCACCCTTCTCTCCATCCAAGTGTCCCACTAAACTATTTACATTGCACCAAATATCGATCTGCATAATCCATTCGATAAACCCCTCACTGACTTTAACAATCCCATGACCATCACTTCACACATCTCCCTTCATCTGCACCACACAAATCAACATCTATTTTCCACTTCAACCTACCATCTCTACCTACCGACCAACTCTGTTACTTCCATGGATATCTTGTGTTTAACCAGAACGATTACTTCACACCCACATCCCTCTCCCCTTCACAGGAAATCATCACCTTCCTACATCTTCTCCATCTTTCTCTGACACCCAAAACCACCTGTTTATACCATCCTCTTTTTGATATATATTGTATTATCAATGCCTATATATACATATTAATATTCTATATATATATTATATAATATTATATATATATATTATTATATAATTTATTATATTATAATTATAGATATATATACTGATATATATAAAATCTTTTAATAGTCAATATTTAGGCCTAGAAGGGGTATTGGTACTACTGTATAATTTAAAACATCTTTTATATACATAAAAAGAGGTAATTTTAAAAAAAAAAACAAAAAAAACATTTTGTTTAAAAAAAAAAACGTGTTTTTTTTTTAAAAAAAAAAAAAAACAAATTAAAAAAACCCGTTTTTTTCACAACCCTACAAGGAACCCAGCAAAATTGAAAAAGTCTAATTCCCCCATTATATATATTTTTTCTTTATAAAAATTATAAAAAGTATCGTAAATATAGCTATAAATATTTGCTAATGTAAATTTTCTAGTAAACTTAAAAACAAAGCTATTTTTGAATTCCTTCTTTAATTTTTTCTTCATTCCCATTAAATCTTCTGTTATCACATAGTAGGATTTATCATATAGCTATTTAATAGACCTGTCTCTTAATTATTGTGAGATACCAGAGGAATAGAAAATATATTGCTTATACTGTGCCATTTTATTATAAGAATAGTGGCAAGGATGATCTTAGAAATTACACACCATTTAGTTTAGCCTCATTTGCTGTAAGTTCTAGAAAAAATATTGAAAAGTCAAATAGAAAAGCAATTAATCAATGAGATTTTGCGAGAAAGCAAACAATTGTTTTGCAATTGGAGCATATAACCCAAGTGCATAGACAAAGAAGAGCCAGTTAATGTTATATATCTGGATTTTTGAAAAGCTTCTGATAAGGTACTCCATAAAAGGCTGATGCACAAGTTATCTCTGTGTGATTTTTAAGACTTTACGAGGGGTTGTGCATAATTGAATACAAGTGTGGCTGAAGGACAAGAGAAAGTACATACTATTAAATGGCAATAAAGTCATCATGGAACTGCAAACAGTTAGGTTCTTTAGTTGTGCTGGGGCCTTTTCTATTTCTAATATATACAGAATATTAATGATATGGATAAGGGAATAAAATGTTTAGCTTTATCTAAGTCTGCTAATGACACTAAGCTGGTCGGCCTATCCTGTTAATGTTAAAAGTATTAAGGGATGTATGAGGGTTCAGGGTGATTTAAACAAATTTTTTTCTGAAAGTGGCACATATTTTAATAATAAAAAGTGCAAGGTTCGTCATCTGGTTATTCTAATAATTTTAATAACAAAATATAGAGGAATGAGCTTGAGTCAATGGGCAAAGTTTAAAGATTTTAGCATGATTTCAGTATAATTGAAAGTTTCAGAAACATATTTGAGAGCTGAGGAAAAAGTAATAATCGTGGGAAAATAATAAACCATAATATTTATTAGGCTATAAAACTAGAATAGATTGGGGTTAAACTCAATAATGGTTGCAAGAGTTTAACCTTAATCTTTCTGAATGGAGTCATCTGTATATTTGAGATTACAAACGTCCACACAGTTGCAACACTTCTTTTGCCAAAGAAAGAACACCATTGATTGGGATCGTGTGTGTGAAGAATCTGTTTACTTGCACACGTTTGGGGTTTAAAAACTAAGAAAATACGATTAATAATATTCTGAAACCTGATAAAATAAAAGCAGATCTGCAGAAGTGAAATTTTGATTTGACAAATGAGTTACAAAAAATAAGACTAAATATAGAATCTATAACTAATTTCTACACTTGAATAGTAGGAATTTCTTTAGTTAAGGATATGAATTCCAGGTTTTCAAATGTACTTTAATCAAACTGACTCAAAATTTTTACCCATAATTATAGACAGTCAGGCAAGTCCTCCTTTTCAGTTATAAATTAATAATTACCAGGTTATCAAGCGGAGATAACAAAAATGCGATGTAATTGTTTAAAATAAATTTCCCAGCAATAACCAACAACAAAAGTTCGTCTATGCATTTAATAACTTGTTAACCTTTAAAAAAATAAAAAACAAAACTGACCAGTTATATTAATTTTATTTAAATAAGGGGCAATTAAAAAAATTTAAGCTTTTTCGTAACACGTAAGTCACGCGGCAATACTTAATTAAACGAATATTCAGAAAATGCATTTTCATAATTCTTTCGGCAAAAAACCTCCTTGATCCTACCTAAATGTATCGACTAGACAGAGAAAAGAAACAAAATCTATTTCTTTTTTCATATTTTGTGACAATTTGTGTTTTCCTTGAAAAGCAGGTAAAATTTCATTCAATCTAAAATTTAATAAATTAAGTTGTACTTCAAACAAGATCAAAAAACCACAATGCACCAAAAAATCTCAGAAGAATTATTCTCTCTTCTTCAAGCTTGCTAAGTATACCATCAACATGTGATAAAACAAATGTCGTCTTTACTACTTGTGATTTCTTATCATTATTGTTTCAGATTTCTTAGCAAATATTACGCTAATATTGCCGCCTGCAATATAGCGTCAATGAAAACTAGTGATTTGATGTTAGATAAGACGCCCGGGAATTAATAAAGATAGAAACCATAATAAGTAACAAGAATGATTATAATTTTATCAAAAAAATTTTCAAGCGAAAATCAGTACATAATTTTACTTACTCTTCTAAGAAAGATTTAGCGGAAAGAGTTGTCAACACTTTCATAGCGGCATTAACAAATCATTTTAGCTGATCAAGACGTGTAATGCAATCTCACAAAATAAACGGCAAGTCGGAGCCTGTCGACGCGAGGGCCTTCACACTATAAAACTATGTTTAATAATAAACAATAGATGGACAAGAATAAGCTTACGCACACTCTTCTATAAGCCGGGAAGCAAATTCTCTAAAATCAATTGCGATTATATCTTATGTATGAACAGTAATTATGACAAAACAACTTCCAGTATCTCTTAGCTACTGCAATGAACTATTTTCAGCTTTCTATCACACATTTTTATTTTCACATACCTTCCTCTTAGTCCCCCAAATACATTTGTTTTAACACAAAAACACTACTGTTGTGGGTAATATCATTAATTGTGATAAACTATTAAATAAGACAACTATGTCGAGCGAGGAGATGTTGAATCAAAACTACCTGAACTCGACGTAGGACTAAAAAAAACCAGACGGGAACGTGTAATGAGCCATGGTTGCGCCACCATAGTGATAACAGACGGATTGTGTAGCGCGCAGCAGAGTTTACAAAGGGAAAACAAGTTCACCGGGTACACAAAAATGGTGCCTCAAGATTCTTGAAAAATCGACAACAATGGCAACGAACTGAGTGTTCGCTCCATATGGGACCCACAGACGTGACACTAACCGAACCGGCGGATGGGATACACGTGGCCTCAGAGTGCCGACGCCACAAGCGTGATCTGAACGGATGCAGGAGTTCGTGGACCCGGCGTGCCGATATGCAGGATTCAAATATCACAAGTAGGGACAGGGAGAAATGGATAATGGTGTGGTGGATAAATTGCAAAAAGCTTTCGATAGCACTCCCCCACACATGGCGGAGGCGATTTAACTTTTTTCACATTTCCTTCATCAAGGCGAGCGTGAGGACAAAAAAGAAGAAGCACGGCAGTAGAACACACGCCGCTGTCAAAAATTGATTACAGATTTGTCACACTAAAGCGCTGATAAAAAAGAAGGAAAATAGAAAAAAGATTGATTTGAGTATAATGATAAATAGTAGATTAGAGATAGATAAATAGGATGAGAGAGTACGAACTAGTATAACAATCATATATAGAATTATAGGAAGCTTACAGGTTGTTATTTGGAAAATTCGGATAGGCGGAAAACACCACCGCCGAAAGACTGGGCACGGAGAAGAGAGCCGCGGAAAAAAACCAAGTCAGAAGAAAACGAACCGTATATATAATGCCAAATGGTAGGGCCGGACGTTATTAATTTAGAGATAAACATGGAAAAAAATCTGCGTAAATCGGCAGCAGGAACAGGGCAAAACGGAGATGACAGTGGGAGAGTCCGCGCTATCTGTCGAAGAACATGAATCGGGATAATTAGACGTGAGGAGAAAATAAGAAAAAAGGGAAGAAGGAAAGCGCAACAGAAAATTCGTTTGGAATCAATGGATCTGAAGAACGTAATGAGAGGTGATAGAATAGAAATTTTTATGAAACGGTAAAATAAATCATCTAATCAAAGAAAATAATTAGTCCAAAGAGTGTTAGGATTTAACATTTTACCCTGGGGTAGTCATATGATAACCTGCACACCAGGATGGTGCATTGGCTAATCTCGACACCTTATTAACATTATCTGATGACGATATACAAAAATATATTTATGGAAAGGACGACCAAGCGAGGGGCAGAATATGGATTATTCAATTACGAGACGATAGTTGACAAAACAAAGCAGAGGAGGAGGGGGAGCAAATCTCAAAGGGAAACAAAGTGATATAGAGAATAATGAGGAAAGATATACTGTTAAGTATATAAGGCTGGAGTATGGGAACCGGCGCTAATATAAAGGAAAAGAGATTGGAGGGCAAGGGGATGATAAGGGTGAATACATTAAAGAATTTCTGACTAATGAAACAAAGGGGAGAGAAACACTGTAGGAAGTACGGAAAAAAAACTCAAGGAATCAAAGTAATCTAAAACGATAAAGCAACATCCGGCGCACATATGAAATCTGTTGATCAAGAGAGAGAGGTATGAAAGACCTATCTGTGAGCAGGTATTTTGTATCTTTTGTTTATTACATAGACAGAAAAGTTTTACAAGTCGGAAAGAGGAAAGATTACCGTGGCCAGGATCACATAACATCTCGTCTAACAGAGGGCGGGCTGATATGTCAAGAAAAGGGGAGAGGAGTGAAAAGGCAAGGGGCTGAAAAGAATCACATAAATTAAACGAAAGTATATAAATATTGCGTCCATCTAAAAGAATTTACAATATTATTATAGGGACAAACTCCACCACCATCTGAGTACTCCTGAGATGGTACATCCTATTAATTTATTTTCAAACGTGTTTCCTTTGATTTTGTTATAATTTTAGTTAAAGATATATAGAGAATGAACGACAGCGGTGCCAAAGCAAGAGAGGAGAGAAAATGCGACTTATATATTATAGTAAATGATAGATGATTTCTCTATTAAATCATGACACGATAATTTATCACTTGGATACTAAATTTAACATAGATGTTACTTTATAGTTATATGTGATATGCGGTAAAAAGTATAATCTAAATTCAAGTTCAGATGACACTAGTGCAGTAACAATTGATACACAGGAGAGGAATAATATATAAGAATATGTTGAATAGTTACGGTAATGAGAAATAAATTGGAAAGAGTTCTCATCAGATAAAGATTAAGAAGTTAGCTATCAACCAGTTATAGTACGTGACGGATTTGAACCGACCGCGGAATCCGAGAAAAAGGATATCATTAAACGAATGGAATAAAAATGACGGAAGCCAAAGAAAGGTAAACAGAGTAATGGCGGGGAGTAACTGGATCAACTATTCCATAGGTGGTTATGTTGCCCACCTGGCCCAAGGAAATCACTCTCTCTTACTTGACATCTACCATATGAAGTCCACATGAAACTAGTTCCCATGTATACACTTAGGTGATTTTCTGACTGCGATGGTCCCACTAATTTAATGTACTTGAGGGGGTAAGGCTGGTACCTTTCTTTTCTACTGTTCATGTTCTACTCTACTTGCTATTCTTATCCAGTTTATGCCGCGGGCGCACCGACCCCATTTTCTTTGCGGACAAAAGAAGGAAGAGGACAGTTATACGACAGCGGGAACGCAGAACACTATATAGATCTATTATTCTGTATTATATAATATATATTATTTAAGCAAAATGTAGAGGAGAGGTCAATTTATATACTAATATGTCTGGATTGATCTATATATAGAAAGTTGTAGGCTAATTGTTAGGTATAGTATGATTATGCTAGGAGACTTTATTATCTATATATGATACTCTATAGAGAAGTATAGAAGGAGAGGTTGAGATTCATTAGAGCGTTAGAAGTAATATAATGAGATTAACTAATTTATGACATGCAATTTGGTAAACATAAAGAAGTACATTATAGTATGCATAAATTAAAGTAATTATATATAATTATATAATAAGATATATAATATGATATGAAAGGAAAGATATATTAATTGATAGTGACGTTATTTAGTTAAAGATAAAGGACATGTCTAAAAAGCCTGCGACCGAAGTGCATTAACCGCTAAAACTTGCTTACGCCGAATTCTATAATGAGATTTATCTAGTTCCTCTAGAATTTACCCTTTATATCTTTATATTCTAAATATGGAGAGTCTTAGATGAGATTATAAATATAGTATTCTTATTACATATTCAAATAACATTGTAATGCATAATATACTATACACAGACCGCAAGCAGAATTTAACTAAAGGCACTAATTGAGGAGTAGTATATAAATATATATTACTTGATAATGGTGCCCTCACGCTTACATTTCCTGATCCCGTTACCATATCCTATTCATTAGGATTTAAGTCACAATTATGGATAATTTAACTAATATAAGATATGAAATGTGATAGTATGCGGGCTGCAGAGGAAAGAGCTGCGCTTAGGGACATGCATTGCGGTAAAAAAAAAGGAGGTGGTGCAATAAGTATACCAAGCGAGATAGAAGCTCGAAGCCTGACCATCGATCCCCACGTTTGAAATGTTAGGGGAGAGAGAGGATTGTCCACAAATCTACTCCTGTAGGCTAAATTTACTCCAATCCAAATCACGCTTCACACACACATGCAGCATACTTGAATGAAGAGTAATAACCAATTATCATAAAACAGTGACAAAAGTCTACTTTACAGAATGAGGATTCTCCAAGATTTAAGCTCTCCTATGAATGCTATAACCTCTCCCTATCAAATGGGAGCACAAAAACAGAGATGAGAGACCATATCAAAATCGGAAGTCAATGAATGCACGTGCGCGAGTCAAAACATGTATCGTACCTGTATCTAAAGCCCTAAAATCTGACGCATGTAAAAATAGCCACAGCTTATATTTTAAAAGCAGTACTCCTATGATGATCGACATTTGTTTACCTGGGAATTAGAACACCAAGAAATATATGCTATAAAAGTCGACTGAAGTAACTCTGCGCTGATACCTATTACTGTCCATGGAATTATAACGCAGCCGACATCATCTGGGACATCACTCGACGCTCTCAGCAGAACCGAGTTGAGGTACGAGTCTCAAGGAATAGTAGCAATTTATAAGAGTGCAAGCAGCAACCAATTATAATGATAAAGTGCATTCACTCAGCCTTTCCGACATTCAATCGGCAATCAAAGTATTTATAGCTCAAGTAACAATACCCAATTTACAGTCTCATCTTCTCGATGTGCCTTATACTCTATCACTCATTCTATATTACTAGCCTAAAAACAATCTGTAAGGTTATATAAGGTATAAATTCACCTTAAGGAAGTGATAGCAGATAACATATACTGTAAGCTTCACTATTGCTCAAGCTTAAAAATCGATAATGTTAACTGCAAAGAAATCTTGTCTGCACTGAACATATCTCGACGTAACACATGCAACTATCAAAATTGCAAGTCTCTAATACATTAATAAACTCCATCTCTAACATTAAATCTATTTTTCTTATCTTCTATTTGTTTCAATTATTCCAGTAGGAAAAATCAAAAAGAAATGAATCAATTTTAACTCTCCTCCGTTAAGGTTTGGAAAAAAATCATGCAGATAACAGCACCAACGCAAAACACGACCAGCAACTATATAGATAATCGACTCTTACTTCCTATTCGAGACTCTTCTCTAGTGCTTGAAAGTCAAAAAAATAGCGCCGGCACAACCACCACACGTTCTCTACTCTACCCATTTCCAATGAAGCCTCTCTTGTGCTCATTTCTAGCCCGCTATCTTGTCAATTTGCACTTGATACGTAGAGGTACAATCGAACGCGACGCTGACTGTTATTCTCTCAACTAGTGCAAACACTACCTACAACGAACAATCAAACCAAGCGTTCCTACCTCACTGCTCAATATAGAAAAGCATAAATCTTTAACTCTCTCCCTGTACGTCTATCAACACACATTTAATCTGCAATCATTTCTACTACGAAGCACATAGAAACTATTTTTTACTATCCCAACAATAATCATCTTAATAATGCTGGCTAATCACCGTCTCATCAGGCGTGATTGCGATCGTGAAACAGAATCTTGTTCTTATAATCTCACTCATTCCAACTAAAGTTGACTTACTGCTATCGATAAAAACATCCTTCTAATAAGTAGTGTTTCAAACCATAATACTTGTACACCAAAGTACCTCAATTCACTCACTTTTAAGACTGCTAATTTAAATTGATAACAATATAGTTTCAGCCAGACACTCTCTCTTGTTAAGATCATCCAGCTTTTCAAACTCCAAATGCGTATTCTAGTTATTAAAGCTTTCAACGCAATCCTTTTAAGCAAATGAATCATGACATCCGGGACGCCTACATACTGGTGGGATTGATCTTGGGGTATCTTTTTTTTGGTTTATGCTAAATGCTTATGAGACAAATTGGGAAACTTGCTTACCCTTAAACTCCAACTGCTAGTCAGAGACGATCCTTTTTAATATAAATCCTTCTGTCAAATAAATACCATCAGGCGGTCTCTCTTCTCTATCACAGCAGACAAATACCTAGATATATTCATAACAATGCCATATTAAACGAATGTGATCCAGCTTTAAAGCTATAATCTCAATGGAGACTTATCTAAACTTGTCTAGCCCAGCGAAGTTCAATATTTTCCTACCATTTTGATGATACCTTTGTCTTGATAAATTGACCGCCAATTAGCTAGTCCATAGTTGAACTTGCGAGTAAACAATATGAAAACACTTGTAAGCACCCTATGTTATATTGATATATCCAGCATATATTATCATTACAGGGTATCCACGAATTTTTAGACTTATTAATAAATTATTAAATATAATTCTTAAGGGCTATAGACATGGTGATGCCTTATAGAGGACTCGTGCGCAAAAGAAAGATTTGTCAAGGGCTATAACCACTTTTACAACCTGTCCCACACCTTATAAGAAGCTACTGTGAATAAAAATCATTTAACAAGGAATATAACCTCTTCTACAACCTCTCCAACATTTTATAAAAAGCTACTGCGAATAAAAAGTGATTTGACAAGGGCTTTAATTAACCTCTTTAACAACTTATAAGGCGCATCTGCATGAGAAAGAGACTTGGCCATAGCTTTCACCTAATACGATCTTGT
>JABUQX010089283.1:20000-33771 GCA_015478945.1 Trachelipus rathkii | reverse complement strand
AGTTTTAATAGTACTTGTTCTGATCGAAGATCGGGTGTGTAGAGTGACTTTCTTGCTGCGTATCATGTGTATTTAAAGTATGTGACTTGGAGAGGCATGTAGTAGTAGGGCAAACTCAAGTACAATATTACTTGAAGGCGCTTCTTGCATGCAAAAAGCTCTGATTTGACTTTACAAAACCTGGTGTCGAATTAAATATTTCCCCTCCGCAAAAAAGCTCCAACGACCAGTTGAAAAATCTTTAGGCTGACAAGAATTCTTGAAGTGTCAATACACAAAATCCGGATCATTTGATGAAGGACAGGAAAAGGTGAGTTCCTCACTTCCACAATCCTCAGCTACGTCTGACTCCAGATTGTAGTATACTGGAGGAGTTGGTATGGGCAAATCGTCAGCATTGGGTACTGGTAGGATGGCTGACTGGATTTTAGGGTACTTTACAGTCGCCTTTTTTTCTTGACATATGACGATCACCTTTGGAGGTCGGGACGTGATTAACAATGACAGAAATAGGCGAAATTAAGTTTGAGCAATATTATTATGAAGGCTCCTTCACAGAATTATTATTAATGGCAAATAAGGCATTATGGAAGTATGTTGGTCTTCTGTTACACCAATGGTTTGGAGAGAACCAACCCAGCGTAAGGCACATTCAACAAATCGCTCAATTTACCTAGAAATGTGTGGAGTCCTAGTGCTGTGTCTGTCGTCCTAAATTGGAATTACCAAAAAAGATGGTCGTCACGCACTATGCAAGCCTTATGATTTAGACACCTCGAAGTCTTCTTGGTCAGAAATATAGTCACTAAGCATACACGTAACGATTAAACACTAGTCTATGGCGAAATTTAACAATTGCGAGTACAATTGTCTCCGAGTTTACTTTTAAATCTCAAAATTGAAATCACTAAACTGAATGTTATTTCTGCATAGATACAATCACTATAAGTAATTACTGACCTATATAAGTATTTATTGTAATATAATTATAACTCATAGATAAATGTATATGGAATAATATTAACCTATATGTGCTACTTATAGTATATTACTTATACTTATATTATTAATATATGAGAAGTATATATATATTAAATTTACTTTATCTTTTCCAACTTAGAGAGAAAATTAAAATATATATGAAAGTTTACTAAAATTATTTTAATTATTAATTATATACCTATATATTTAATTTAAATAATCTACAGATGATGAGAATGATGCTCTGACAGAAATATGTGCCATCTGTCTGCAGATTCTAATTACAATGCCATGCTTAGTCAGCCTGAATTTGAATATGATCTGGTAAGTAAATAAAGTTTGTAAATTTAGCCAAAGCATGTACCCTGACTCTATGAGAATTGATTGGCTTCCAGGCTTAGAAAGAGAAAGAAATACTCAGTAACCTGGCAAACACTAGTGACTGATTATTATTAACGTAATACGGAATGAAAGGTATCACTATAGCAACTTTATAATATACGAGAACCATCATTATATATATGTGAGAGTAGAATGAGTATTACATTCCATTATCTAAAGTGTAATATTACTAATATATATATACTATTTGTATATCTTATATTTGATAATAATGTATTAGTTTGTATAATAGGTGAGATTCTTTATACCTTATATTGAGAATCTGCTCGCTCATAATAATATTGATTCACGTATGAATGGAATCTATACTTACTTATTTTATTTTAATTGACAAGTTGTGATTATATATAAGAATGTTTTGTAAATACTATTATATTCAATACTGCACAATCAGAAAATATATATTATAAATGGTTATATCATAATATATTAATATCCGAAAAGTAGATAAATTACTGTATTAAAAATGTAAAGAAGTAAAGTTAGTATACCAACATCAAGAAAATTGTTATGGATAATAAGTATTTGACAATACCTAATCTTCATTGAATGATTAATTTGTATTTGTGTAATTTGATAAAGTGAATATAATTAATTATTCTTGAGCTTTGACGTATGCCAATACAAAGTAATATAGAATGGTTTACACCAAATAATATACCCTTTAGTTTATTACCTGATGCTTCTTATATTATATATATATATTAATTAATATATATATAATATAATATATAGGGACATAGTAGTGATATATAGCTTAAGTATTTTATAATATGACAAAAATACTTAGTAGTTGAACTATAATTAATATGAACTACTGGTACACAGCAATTCTCTAGTTATTTTCACATATGCCTAGGTTAGTATCTAAAAGCATAGAAATACACAGCTCAATAATGTCCATACCGTGGACTCATGCAAGACCCCCATTGGCAATTGATGTAGGATTGCCCCAATTAGCTGACAGAGATAAAATCTGAGGTTTATGTATTACTTCGCCATTCTCTCACCATACTACGCACCTGGTAGAGTTGATAACTAATTTACTAAAAACTTTGTGTGCGTATTAAAAGGATAGAAAGCAATATTAGGTATTCTATATCATTACTTTACATAAATTCTTTTAAATTTAATTACTTAATCATAACTGACTTCATGTCTGCTTTATCTAAACATAAAGAACTCATAAGAGGCAGTCACGAGGAAACTATTCCAAACACAACCGGCTTCAGCTGTACAATTTTATAAGTTCAATGGTATACTTATCTTGAGACCACAGTCGTACCTAAATTCCGAGTGAGAGATTTTGAGAGAGGTCAATTTTTTGTTATATTAACCATGTTAGAAGTAGAATAAGATAATAAAATTCTATTTGATGATGCGGAATTTTTTCACTGTTGACTAGTGGTCCATACGGAATATACAAGATAAACTCATTAGAGGCAATCACACTTTGTTGACACACATAGTTACAGAGTTCGTGCTGACTCGGAGACTATTGAGGCAAAGAAAACGCTATCGCGGAAGGTATGGCGCCATTTTTACATAGAGATTTAGGAACAATCTGAAAGGGTATACTCAAAATACGCTCTGGATATAATAAGAGAATATAGAACGTTCGGTAAGAACTAACAACTCTGAAAAGTACCTAAGACTTCACACCTTAGTAGGCATAGATGGCCTGCGCAGCGCTCTCCTTTCGAGTCTTCTTCGCGTAAGGCGCCACTCTAGAATCAGATGTGTAGTCACTATTGAGGGACCTAAGAAAAAAGCCAACAGCAGCAATATGAATCTCTCCAGTCATATATTACTTATATAGCAAGACTCAACTCTACAAGTGAATGAAGACTGCACGTGCGCTCGAGAGAGAAGTGGAGATATTGCTCAAAGATTGTGAGACGAAGATGAGTATACAAGAGGCTGACTATGTCTATTGTTAATGCTCTAGTGGCACTCTTAGACCATTATTATGAGTGTATAATGCGAAGAACGATACCACTCAGATAGACGAGCTCTCTTGCATTGGGACACCATTTAATGCACGATTGACGGGATTCACCTGGTGCTCACTGGAATGGCATTCATTTAGGTTGTACTCTATATTGACGTATTATTCCAAACATAAAAGCTGAAGTACAGGTCACTGTTCATGTATATTAGGAGTATCTAGCTTATCTCCAAGAGGAATAATAATTAGAGCCTAAATCATTTACTATTGGTTATCACACCTGTGAGTCTATACTTTTTGTATCATATTTTTTTCCTCTGAGATAATATATTTCGAGCGTACAGTGCTTAAGAGATATCTTGTACTGCTAGGATTATCGAATAAGCGACTGTTCTATAGCCACATGTTAAATGTTAGTGATTGCAAGTCTATCTATCTATCAGTTAGTAAGCTTGATGGTTTTATTCCATCATGTGAAAGATGGAGTTGTTCTACTCTTTTAATCATAACAATACCTATCAGTATTCGTGTAAGCGATAATTAATATAATAGCCGTCAATAGAATAATATCTTCAACCCAAAAAAATAATTATAATGATATTGAGTGAGGTGCGCGACTTTTTATTTTCGTCTTCGTAAAGTTACACGAGTGGCAAGAATGACTTCCCCTCTTCAGCTCTCGAATGTTAGCGCTCCATCATCACAAAAAATGACATCAACTCAACAGGCCTTTATACATTTATCTGCTTGGCTCAGGAATTTTAAAATGCGTTATTTTGGACGAACATGTGAAATAACATGAGGTGATACGTGTGTAGGAGTAAGAGGTCGTTTTTAAAACATACGCCGTGACAAATTCGTTGGGATGTAAGCCAACATGCGGAGTCAAACGACGCGATAGAGAAAAAGGCTTCATAACTCCTCAGGTAGTCAATTTTAATGAGGTAATTAGAAATAACAACATAGATTCCATACGAGACGTAACGACCTGGTGGGAAGAAACAACCCACTAGGGAATATCAGACAACTCATGTTACGGGTTTCGCCTATTTACAGGAAGAGAAAATATTGCAGCATTTTATCAAGAATCACGCGAAGAAAATATTTTCACACCCACGAGTTTGCCTACAACCAGGTGAGAAGTTCGCACCTTATATAGTTCCAAGAAAATATGTGTACGTTTTGATACATACAAAAAATATAGTATATATAAATAATTTTATATTTAATTTCTTTATTATGCTATTTAATTATATTATTATATTCTCATAGTGATATTAACGAAAACAAACATTATATTAGACTCACTCTTATCAATTATTTAATCTGATGTTTATAATGTGATTATCTGTGTGATATCATGTGAAAAATTTATAATCAGTTTTCAATTGGAAAAATGAAAATGTATAAATATTATTATCCGGCCTATCTCATTAGATATACTTATGCAATTCATTGAGACAAATAACCTATATATTAATTTATTTATTATGTATCTATAATAGATATATTTTATATCTACTATAATATCAATACAAAACCATGTCTGAGATTACCTCTTCAGGTAGTTCTCAATTCAGTATTTATATGATAAGTACTCATATCAGAGAGTTATATATATTGATTATAATGTATTCCCATTTAATTACATATATGATTCAATATCTATTATTAAGGCATTTTTATTAAGTTAGTATTAATATCTTTATTGCCACATCTATATTTAGGCGCGATTCTTTTATCGCTTTTAATCAGCTTTCTGAGTAAACGGATAAAGTTTATTCAGAAAAATATTGTGAATGAAACAACTACGTCGCATGGCTGGCAGCACTACCGAATACTGCGATATTTTATTATAATTATTTGATGATTATTTTTAATTTTTATTAAATAATATAAATAAATATTTATATGGATGCTATATCTTTTTTATTATTTTCTGCAACAGTGTATCATGTTTTCTTCTATTTTCTTTTCAAAGATAATTAATGGGAGAATTAAATGATTCAATTTTATTTTCAAAGATACATTAACACTGGGTAGAATTAATGTGATATTTTATTCGTTCTTAATATGAATTGACTTTGTATTTATAATTATATTATATATTATTTATATAATATTTAATTAACTCTAATTTGCATTTTATTAAATAATCCTTGAGTTTTATCTTATTTATACTCTAACCTCACTCTACTTTATTTTGTAACTATATTATATATATTATTATATTAATTATTATATTTAATTATATTATTATTTGTATTATAATATTATTATTATTTTATTATATTATTATTTATTTATTATTATGTAATATATTATTATTAAATAATTATTATTATTTAATAATATTTAATTATTATTATATTATTTAATAATTAATTATTATATTATATTATTATTATTATTATTAATTTTATTAATTTATATTTGACTTATTATTTTTTATATGTCAGCTATTTATTTATATAGAGTAAAGGCACGAAATATCTATAAACAGTAACAAAACTAGGTTCAATAAATGGAGAGTAATAGGAGAACAAGATGCTTGTTATTATTATTATATTTTTTTTTAATAACTCACATAATAATTTTTTTATTAATATATAAATTTATTAATTCAAATTTAAGTGAGATTATAATTATTTAAATTTAAATTATTGATTATTATTATATTTAATTATATTATTAATAAATTTATATTATTATTATATTATTGTATATTAATTAATATATAATTATTTATATGTTTTATTATTTATATTACTTTAAATTATTATTAATTAAAAATTTAATTTAATTATATTATTTATTATTATTATTTATATTATTTATTATTATTTATATATATATATATATATATATATAATTAATATTATTATTTATTTATTATTATATATGTTAAATATTTAATATATAATTATTATATATATAATTATTTATATTATTTATAAATATATATATAATACTATTATTTATTATTATTATTTATTTATTATTATTTAATTATTTTATTTATTATATATATAGCTTAATTATAACTATTTAAATTATTTAATATAATGATTAATTATCATTATTATTTATTATTCTTATTAAATGGAATAATTTAAATTTAATTATAATATTATTATTTTATTATATTATTAGTCATTAGTTAAGTTATTGGTTATTGTTTATAATATTAGGTTATTGTTATTGTTAATATATATGATCTTGTAATAACTTAATCTCAATATATTGTCAGAGTCAGATTTATTTGTTTATATTTATTATTTAGTTATTTAGTTATATAATTATTTATCGAGTAGTGTGTAATATTTTATTTATATAAAAATGTATAATGTAAATATAAATTTATATATTATAATTACATTAATTACATGTACTTAATTATATATAATTCTATACTAGAGATAACAATAAATATAAAGCATGAAGCCGAAACTTTATTATTATTTCGTGACACATTTATATTCGTGGATTTCTACATTCTTCAATATTATAGGACTGAATGTCACAAGAATTGGTCTTGATGTGAATTTAGCTACTTTTTTATTAACACATATTTCATATTACTTACAATTTATCTTGAGAGCTATACTTTGTTATAGTTTTTTTCTCTACATATTTACTATATATACTCGCATGAAGTTCTGTTTTCTTAAGTTTCTCACTTCTCGATCAAGTTTCATGAGTGCTTTTGATCCTTCTACTAATTTGTTATATTTTAGCACTCTGTGTGTTCATGTAGCTCTTTTCACTTCTCTTTCGCTTACGATTTCTCGTGAATTCGCTTGCTGTTTTTTTACTTATATTTCACATTGACCTCTTACTCTTAACTACTTCTCTCTCTTCTCGCGCTGCTGGTTTTTCTATTCATTTTTTGATCAATCGATCGCTCTTGGTGATTCTCTCTTTATCTTAATATGCGTGGTTATACTATATATTTTGCCATACTACATCGTTCTAGTTGATTGAAATGCTCTCTTTCTTTTCTATCGTGTGCTCATGTTCCATATCATTTTATATTGATAGAACTTTGCGTTCTCTTTTCATAAGTTATTGGTTTTTTCTACTGTACCTTTTCTTTTTCTACTCTACACTTTTCTTCTTTCTTCTTCTTCCTTGCTTGCATATTTTATTTCTCTCGTATATTTCCTTGACTTTTCTCTAACTTTTGATTGACTTATTACTTTTCTAGTCGCTTTTCTTATGTAGCTATTATTTTTATGTATTTAATAATTATTATTATTTATTGATATTTATATTTGATTCCTGATTAATTAGTAATTTGAATAAAATATTCATCTTATTGATATATAATACATTTTTTGGTATATTAATTATTATATTATAGGGTGATATTCTGGTGGATTTCATTTAGTATATTGTTTATTTGGTTGGATTTTTTTTTTAGAAAATTTTAAGTTTTTTGTGCTCATTTTTTGCAACTCATAAAGCTTTATTTATGTTACCATTAAGATATTTTTAAATATATGTAATTAATTATGCGTAATTATTTTATCTAATTTAAAATTAATCATGTAAATTAAAAAAATACAATCGATATCTGCCGTAATATCTTTATTTGAATTAATCATTAGTTTTATGATTATTGTAAGAAGTAACCTATAATTATTTTTTATAATCTTGGATGACATTCTCAAAAAAAGTTTCAAATATGATGGATTTGGAAATCTAAGGGGAGAATTCCATATAGATTAATTTATTACTTGAAATTTTTTTATTTATCTTATTATCTCACTCATCATAATAAGTTTCCTTATAATAATGTTACTATTTATTTCCTCAAAGATTAATTTATTCTAAATAATATAATATATCACAGTGAATGTAATTGGTAAATAATATATTATATATGATTATGAAATAATTTAGATAGATATAATTATATTAAAGTCTTATATATATCTTTTTTTAAATACATTTTTATTATATAATAAAATTAAAATAGTTGTATATTGTTCAATTTTATATCAATTATTACTGCATATTTATTTTATAAAAATTACGAAAAAAATAAAATAATAATAACATTATTATATTAAGGTCATAATAATAATACCTTTAATTATTATTATTATTATTAATTATTATTCAACTCCGTAGTACTCTATATCTAAATTATATATATTATTATTATTATTATTATTATTATTATTATTATTATTATTATTATTATTATTATTATTATTATTATTATTATTATTATTATTATTATTATTATTATTATTATTGAACATACAAAGTTCAACTGGTGAATCACTTTCAGTAATATCGTCTTTCATTGGATCATTAACTATATCATCATTGTCATTATTATCTTATTATTATTAATTAATAGTATCCAGCTGATTATAATAACCATATTAAGAATTATTATTATTATTATTATTATTATTATTATTATTATTATTATTATTATTATTATTATTATTATTATTATTATTATTATTATTATTATTATTATTATTATTATTATTAATTATAATTATTGTTAATAAAAAGGAAGAAGAACATAAACAATGCGCCTTTAAGAACTGCGGCCCCAAGCCTGTAGGTAAAAGTATTTGCGAAAGCTGTATTTATTATTATTATTATTATTATTATTATTATTATTATTATTATTTATTATTATTTATTTTATTATTATTATTATTATTAATTTATTATTATTATTATTATTATTATATTAATTATTATATTATTATTATTATAATTATTATTATTATTGTTTATTACTATTATTAATTGTTTTTTTTCTTATTATTATTATTATTATTATTATTAATTATTTTTTATTAATTATTATTATTATTATTATTATTATTATTATTATTATTATTATTATTATTATTATTATTATTATTATTATTATTATTATTATTATTATTATTATTTTTATTATTATTATTATTATTATTATTAATTATTATTATTATAAAATATATGTTATTATTTTTTTATTTTTCTTAATTATTATTTTTATTATTATTATTATATAACTATTAATATTATTATTATTATTAATTATTATTATTATTATTATTATTATTTATTATTATATTATTATTATTATTATATTATTATTAATTATTATTATTATTATTATCTATTATTATAATTATTATTATTATTATTATTATTATTATTGTTTGTCCCTTTAGTTTTTTGGTGAGAATACAATGGGAGCTCATATGGTGAACACCAAATATGTATCAACAAATTTTGCACAAAATATTCTAGTAAAGGTAGGAGTAATTGATGAGGTAATAGGAATTGCATCAGTAGTTGACCTAATATTTGCTGTTGCAGTTGTTGATATGATATTTTTACGAATTTTTTTTTTATTAATTACAATTAGATTATATTTCACTGCCAAAATTTAGCAAATTTTATATTGTCAAATTATTTTGTAATTAGAAAATTTTTTCTTATTTTTTATTTCGTCCCTTCTTCTTCTTCTTCTTCTTCTTCTTCTTCTTCTTCTTCTTCTTCTTCTTCTTCTTCTTCTTCTTCTTCTTCTTCTTCTTCTTCTTCTTCTTCTTCTTCTTCTTCTTCTTCTTCTTCTTCTTCTTCTTCTTCTTCTTCTTCTTCTTCTTCTTCTTCTTCTTCTTCTTCTTCTTCTTCTTCTTCTTCTTCTTCTTCTTCTTCTTCTTCTCTTCTTCTTCTTCTTCTTCTCTTCTTCTTCTTCTTCTTCTTCTTCTTCTTCTTCTTCTTCTTCTTCTTCTTCTTCTTCTTCTTCTTCTTCTTCTTCTTCTTCTCCTTCTTCTTTTTCTTCTTCTTCTTCTTCTTTTGTTCTTTTTCCACTTTCTCTTATGCTTTTACCTACTGTTTCCTTTTTTTCTTCCTTTTATTATTCCTTCCTCTGTTCTTCTCTGTTACTTATTATTTCTTCATCTTCTCAGTTTTATTAATTATTATTATCATTTAAGCAATTGCATTTTTTCTCATCGCTGAGGTTTTTAATATTTCTTTTTCAGTTAAGGAATGAATCTTCTTTAATTTGTTCCATCAATTCTTCTGCTAAATCGCCGCAACTTTGTTTACACCATACGGGCTTAAGATGAATCAGTCTTCATTTGGATAACTGCTTCTATTGCAATCATTATTTATTCGGAAATTTGTTTTTAATAATAATAATAATAATAATAATAATAATAATAATAATAATAATAATAATAATAATAATAATAATAATAATAATAATAATAATAATAATAATAATAATAATTATAATAATAATAATAATAATAATAATGATAATAATAAATAATAATAATACTAAATAATAGTAATATTAATAATAATAATAATAATTAACAATTAATAATAATAATAATAAAATAATAATAATTATAAGGTAATTATGTACAATTACTCCCTTATAACAGATTTTTATGAAAATCACAGCATAGACTCTAAAAAAATAGCGAAGAAGAATAAAAAAAAATTATTTGTCGGTCTCTTTAGGAAAAAAAGTTACAGACTCGCAAAATTGTGAATATTCCCATAGGGTTTTCTTATGCTAGAACTGTGCGGAATTTCGTTTTTACGCAATTTACGATTTTGTTGAATTTAGAAAGCGCGAGGCAAGGCAAGACTATGACCCACAGATATGTTATGAAACCATAGTGTAAAAAATGAAACAATAAAAAAAATTAATAAATGCAACAGAAATTTTTTCCCTAATGTATATCCAAAAATTTAAGCAGTAATATATAGATTATATTTTATCAGTTTAATAATTTTTAACGTTTTGGATAATAATTTGTAAACATTTTTGTAAATATTTTTGTAAATATTTTTATATTTTATCAGTTTAATAATTTTTAACGTTTTGGATAATAATTTTTAAAAATTTTTGACGGTTTTGTAGTTAATTTTTATCAGTTTAATAATTTTTAACGGTTTTGGATAATAATTTTCAATAATTTTTAACGGTTTTGTAGTTAATTTTTTTTCAAATACATATATATTTAGTTTCGTTTTATTTAAACTATATATATATAATATAATATATATATATATATAATATATATTTTATTTTTATTATATATATATATTATATATATATATATATATATATATATATATATATATAAAGTCGTTTTATGATTTAAAACTAACGAATACCCTAGAGTAGACCGCATAGATATCAGGAGTCGGGGTCTCTCGGCCTCTAGGTGGACGACGGGGGGGACTTCGTCCCCCCTCTGTCCCCCATCGGCTCGAGCCCCCTACTGGAAATATATGTTTTTAGGGGGCTCGAGCCGATGGGGGACAGAGGGGGGACGAAGTCCCCCCCGCTCCGTCCACCTAGAGGCCGAGAGACCCCGACTCCTGATATCTATGCGGTCTACTCTAGGGTATTCGTTAGTTTTAATTCATAAACGACTTTATTATATATATATATATATATATATATAATATAATATATATATTTATATATAATATATATATATATATATATATATATATATATATATATATATATATATATATATATATATATATATATATTACACTCTGATAATAAGCTTTATACGCTGATTCCAAATATGTAATTGGTTTTTCTGTAAGTGTCATACTTTTTGAGATAATTCTCCTGGCCCTTTTCTGGAATTATGCCAAAACTGCATTTTTATCTCTCTCTCTCTCTCTCCTCTCTTATATATATATATATATATATTATATATATATATATAATATATTATATATATATTATAAAAATTATTATAGTATAATATATATATATGTATATATATATATATATATTATATATTAATATATATATATATATATATAAGTATAGGAGAGAAGAGAGAGAGAGAGAGAGCAGTGGTTTACGTTGGAAATAATAATATTAAAAAAATAATTAGGATTTTCTTTCTAAATCTTTTATAGATTTGAAGCTCTTTAATTAAAATTATGTGTTTTTTTTACTTTTATTATATTATATTATATATATATATATATATATTATATATAATATATATATATATATATATAATATATATATATATATATATATATATATATATATATATATATATATATATATAATATTTATATGAAATAGTTAACTTTCCAAATGCCAATAATTATTATATGGCAAGTTTCGACGTTCAAAGTTTATTTACTAACGTGCCATTAGATGAAACTTTGGAAATCATATTAAATTCATTGTTCAGAGATTCTTCTACAATACATGGTCTAGACAGACAAAGCTTTAAGGAGTTATTATACATTTCATCAAAAGATATTATATTCATGTTTAATGGTAAATTTTATAAACAAGTTGATGGTGTCGCTATGGGCAGTCCTTTAGGTCCAACTCTTAGTAACATCTTCATGTGTTTTTATGAAAAAATTTGGTTAAATGAATGTCCAGGAGATTTCAAACCTATATTTTATAGGAGGTATGTGGACGACTCCTTTCTTCTTTTTAAGTCTGAAGATCATGTTGATAAGTTTTTGCAATATGTCAACTTTAAACACCCGAATATAAAATTCACTGTTGATGTAGAACAAAATAATTCTTTGGCATTTCTGGATATCGATATATGCAAGGATAACAACAAATTTCACACCAGTGTCTTCAGAAAATCTACTTTTACTGGATTGACGACAAAATTTTATTCTTTTATTCCTCATATTTTTAAAATCAACTTAATTAAAACTCTTTTTGACAGGGGATACAAAATTTCGTCGATCTTATGTTAATTTTTACAAAAGAACTATGATTTTTGGAGACATTATTTCTTGTAAGAATGTGTTCCGCAGAATTTATTATTGACTCAGCTTTTCGAAAATTACTTTCAGCAAAATTTAAAGACAAATCTCAAGCTAAATTAACAGCTCCTAAGGATATTTTGTATATGAGGTTGCCTTTTCTGGGGAGAATGAGTTACGAAATTCGTCGTAAAATTGACGTAGTTTTAAAAACAAACTTTCCACAGTTTAAATTTAGATTTATATTTTTGAGGGAAAACAAAATTGAGAATTATTTTAAATTTAAGATAAACTCCCATTACCTTTATGCTCATGCGTAATATATCATTGCAAATGCGGTGACTGCGATGACACCTACATACACGCGTATTGCTGAGCATAAAGGTATTTCATTTAGAACTCCCTATTCAGCTATAAATGCTCATTCTCTTCAGGAAGGCCACCATATACAGGATACCAATTTTGGAATATTGTCCCAAAGTGAGAAACCCGAATAACAGTTGTTAGAATCCTTGTTATATTTTGGCATCTCAAAAACCGACCGTTAATGAAATTCTAAGATTTTAACAGTCGTTTTAATTACTGAAGTGAAATTTTTGCTTAAATCAAGAACTCTTTATTACATAATATTGTAATCATTAATTTATCTATATGATTTATTTATTTTAACTTTATATT
>JABUQX010089283.1:0-5000 GCA_015478945.1 Trachelipus rathkii | reverse complement strand
ATAAAGTTTTATTATTCTATAATACTTGGGCTTTTTTAATAACGTTTTATTCTTATTTTGTTATAATTAAAACATATTACTTAGGTTTTATTCTTCTTTTGTATTTGTTCTATTTACAACTTATAATAGTAGTTTGTCTTTAATCTATTATGGTATTTTTAATAACCTTTTAATTTCTTTTATATCTTTAAACTTCAATTTTTCAAGTTTTAGGAACTTGAACTTTGGTAGAGACTTTTCAATATATCATTTATTTATAACTTTTATGATGCTTATTTGTTCTGTAGTATCAAGGTCTACTGAATTGACGGATATCTTTTAAATTCGATTTAGGATATTGCTGAAGGATTGACCCGAATCACACACATTATTGACTTTAGTTTTACTTGCATCAGTATTTAAAAGAACATCTCCTCATATGTAAAAATTTTTTCAACATAAGTGATTTATGCGGTATTAAATTTATATTAAGATTACATTTATTATAATCTTGACGTATTTTGTACTTATTTCTTATTCTTCTCATTAGAATTCGTATTCTGCTAAAGTTTAATTTACTAATATTGAAAGGTTTATTGAAATTTAAATGCCTGTTGCCTCTTGCTTATCTTTTTATTTTATATTTAAACGTTCTTATTTGTCATTAATACTTTAATTATCATTTAACTAATTCTTTTTAGATTTTAACTGCTAGAAACAAAGTTAAAACTGATTTCTTCTCCTTCTAAATGTTTACAATACGGACGTCTGCGAAGTCATCCAGACCTTTATGAATCCGAAAAGTTCTCACGTTAGAATTGATAATAACAATGTATCCTCTTTTGATTACTTGTACCACTATATTGACTATCGTTCTGTAATATTTCATTATAGAAGGACTGTGCTTGCTTATAAGTAGACGTCTTTTCATTCTTGATTTTATTCTATTATTCAAGAATTTTATCAACATGTATTTTTACTTTCTCATATTGTGTATTGTAGGCTTTATGTGTTAGCAAAGTATTCTTCACTTTCAAACTACCGTAGACGTGTGATAATGATATGTCAACATATATTATAATTGGACAATGGTATCTTGTATCAAATATATTCTACATTTTGTATCGTATTACCATAAATACAGTTGTGCTATGATTTTGAATGACGATTTTGACCATTTCAATTTCCTACTGAATATAGAATAAATTATTCCCTTTTCTAGGTCTATTACTCTACGTAATTTAAGTATGAACATAAACTATATCACTTATCTCAACTTTTCTTTTTCTATTTATGAGTGTTTCTTTCATCTTATATACCAAAGAATGATCGACATAACCATTAAAATGTACTGCTAATTTATAAACATCCTACTTACATACTCTCTTCCAGACTATTATCGATCTCTATTATAACAGTATCATTATTATATTTTCATTCTATCTATTTATATTTAGTTTTAAATCTTTAAATGTAGTTACTACCTCCACTTAAATAATTAATTTATTAGTATAGATCCAGTTTATTTTATTAATAAACATTTGTCTGATAGAAATTTCTAGTTTTTGCTTTGCATATTAATTTTTTTCTTTCTACAAATACATATCACAACTTTGTATCTTATTGATAACTCCTTTATTATAGGTTTTTAATATTCATTACATATTCTGTGAAATCGTAATCCATTTTTAAAATCTAATAATTAATTACCCAAAAATATAATAATTGGTAAAAAAAAATATATTTAATTTCAGTATTTATACCCAGAGTGTTATAACAAATATTAAACTCCACTTTCCTTATCAGTGACATGTAATATTTCAGAGACAAATTATATTTTCGACTCGGATCACTAATAGCGTTGTGTTAGTTTTTTTAGATGGAATTATTAGTATAATACGATATGTTGTAGTGATTTAGCCGGTTATATATATACATCTATAGAAAAAAATTTTAATCATATTTAAAAACTTAAATATAAAATATAATATATCGTAGAGGAATATATTTATTTTTTTTTTACTTAGTATTATTATTCATAAGTTTTCATTCTTTTATATAAGAATATAAATATAAGTTTCTTCAAAATAGATTAAAATGAAAAATACGTATATTTTAGAGGTATTACTCTTTTTTAATTTTCAAATTTTAATATTCTCTAAACAAATCAATGCTAGGATATTTTACTTTGGCACTCCTTTTTCTACTTTACATCTTAACAGGAAGATACTCTACTTGTATCTTCTTCTTTTATTATATGTCTACATACATTCCTTTGGTATTACCATACAAATCTTATCCTTCAACAAGTAATAATTACTGGCTATTTTATACAATTTATATGTAATGGAATTATAAACTCAGCTAAATATCATAAGACAAGAAAGCATATAAGCATATATTGTTGTGGCACCCGATATTAATGCTAACTCTCTATAAGATATGATTTGATTCGTCGTTTCATATTGATATATATATAACTCTTTATGTGCTTGCGAGAAAAGCAATAAAATGTTTAGGGTCAACCTTTGTTGGGTTTCTAACTCATTTAAATTCTTAATTTACACTCCTAAAAATTTTATATTACCTATTATTTTTTAATTATATTTCACAACTCTTATGTATTTAAAGTATTCTTGTATTTATTTTCACAAAATACCTTTAAATTTTATTTTTAAACCTTGCAACTTTATATGACGTCACTAACGCCATCTCAATTTGGCATTTTCAGTGTCACTTTGAACACAGATTTATTCATCTATCTAAAATATTTTATATTTATATTATTTATTAATTTATTATTATTTATAATTAACAAACACCTTTATTTTATAATAAACTTCATAAACATATTATAACTTTATTATTTTATCATTATAAATTTATTTATAATTATAAATTTATTACGAAAACTGATGCTTGGCAACTTTAACCTATTGCAAAGCACTTGATCTTTTTTCACTTCTATAAAATTTTACAAAAGCGACATATTTGCTAATTTCTTAAATATCGGGATTACCGATGGCACTGGAAGAAAATTTTTCGTATACTATTGTGGTATGTAATTTCTAATGAGGTTTACCACCTATTAAAAAGAATTAAGCGGTTAATTACTTGTGCCTAAATAACTCCATTCCACTTTTTATAAGCTTTTCACGTATTTTAACAAATTTATTATTTTAATAACGAGCTGCAACCATCCTTCTTCTTTCTTTCTTAATATTCCTCCTTCAATACTTTGCTTTACAAGCCAACTGATATAAGACGGAGCGATGGGAGTGAATGACTATTCAATGTACAGCTCCATTATCTTTCATTGGTTGCGGTATTCCCTTAATTTTCCCTTACTTACGGTGATTCTAACTTGCGGGCATACATTCTTGTTTGCAGACGTGATTCGAATTATACTGTTCTTCAGATTTCTTAAAGATGACATTTGCAGGATTTTCGCTTATTGATAACCTTTCGTTTTCCATATTATTATTCCTTTTTTAATCAAGGACTGTGTAAAAAATTCCTCATCAAGGACGTTTAAATCATAATCAAATCGAGGACTGTTAAATTCCTTCTATTTGATTTGATTTTAGCATATTGTCTGTTAATCATAAACCGCTGGCGATATTTGAACATCTTTTGGCATTCACAATTCCGACAAGACTTTTGTGGACTCCCCAAGCAGAGTTCGAGCCGGAACAAGAGCTAAAGTCGGGTTAATAAATTTAGCGGATGCCTTTGTTTCTACTCAAGAGACTTTAGTCCACTGGATATTAATATGCTAATATATTATCTATACGTGCCTGTGAAATTATATATATATAGTGAAATAATCAATACTTTTTATATAGTTTAACGTATTTCTATAGATCCTACTCCAAAATAGCAGAAATTAATAACCTAAACATAGTAAAAACATCCTAAAGAACCTTCAATCACTTCTCCCACTCCTTTACAAATCCCAGGGAAAGTGCACTTTTGTTGATAGTTCAGCTTAATTCTTATTTCTAACCTCAGATATTGTAAGCTTGCACTTCATAAATGGTACCTGCCGTATAATGGTATCAGACCTCTAAGTATCCGTCCTGTGCTAACTTTGTTTTGCGCCTGCCTATTAGATTAATTTATCTGTAGCAATAATATGTAGTTTATCCCACAACTGTCAATTTGCGTATTACATTGTGCGTCTCGTTGAACTACGTCTTTCCTTCTATGTGCAATACTTTTGTTGCAAAGTTGTATGGAAAGATCACTCTCTTCACGCATTAATGGAAGAATTAATGTTTATCTAAATGTTAGCACAGCCTTTCCTATTGCAGAAATATCCTAATGATAAATAACATTTAACAAAGTGTGTATTATTAATATAAATAGTGAGTCTTGGTGTAAGTACGAATTAAAGGTTCTTGGAGACTCACGTTATGGTATATATATATAGGTATTATTTAGCCCCCTAAAGTGAGTAGGCATGAGCCCTCCTCATAATATGAGATAGGTTTATTTTTAGGTCTCCTAGTAAAGGTTTAATTAATAATCGCATAGAAACTGAAAATTGGAGGGCTTGTATATATATGATATAGGTAGAGGAGCAATAATAGTCGGAGATCGTGAGTAATTTTGGTAGCTAGATTCAGGGTTCGGAGTCCAAGAGGAAAACCCCCGGAGGGGTCCCTCCTGAAAAGAGAAAGATGGAATTGCAAAAAGGGAAGAAAGAAGGAAGAAAGAATGATAAAGGTAAAGATATAGATATAGATTATATAAGAAGGGGTAGATATGTAGAGAGAAAGGATAAGTATATTATTCTAAGATAGTCGATATATTATATAGTACCTCGACTACACGTGTGGAACCGGTTGCTCGTTAGTATACTAGTCAGTAAACATTCGTTTAAATTAATACTATAATACATATACTTAGTTCACTTATATATATTGAGTATCTGTTCATCATGTTACATATTTCGTCCAATTGTTACATTGCATTATTACAAGATTAAACCGTCTTTTATAAAAGTTGGAAGACTATAC
>JABUQX010089282.1:0-10000 GCA_015478945.1 Trachelipus rathkii | reverse complement strand
GTTTTTGACTGTTTTTTGACTGTTTTTTGACTGTTTTTGACTGTTTTTGACTGTTTTTGACTGTTTTTTTGACTGTTTTTTGACTGTTTTTTGACTGTTTTTGACTGTTTTTGACTGTTTTTTGACTGTTTTTGACTGTTTTTGACTGTTTTTTGACTTTTTTTTTTTGACTGTTTTTTGACTGTTTTTTTGACTGTTTTTGACTGTTTTTTCTGTTTTTTGTTTTTTTGTCTGTTTTTTGTCTGTTTTTTGACTGTTTTTTTGACTGTTTTTTGACTGTTTTTGACTGTTTTTTGACTTTTTTTTGACTGTTTTTCTGTTTTTTTGACTGTTTTTGACTGTTTTTGTCTGTTTTTGACTGTTTTTTGGACTGTTTTTTGACTGTTTTTTTGTTTTTTTGACTGTTTTTTGACTGTTTTTGACTGTTTTTTGACTGTTTTTTGACTGTTTTTGACTGTTTTTTTCTGTTTTTGAATGTTTTGAATGTTTTTGACTGTTTTTGACTGTTTTTTACTGTTTTTTGACTGTTTTTTGACTGTTTTTTGACTGTTTTTTGACTGTTTTTGACTGTTTTTTGACTGTTTTTTGACTGTTTTTTGACTGTTTTTTGACTGTTTTTTTGACTGTTTTTTTGACTGTTTTTTTTTTTTGTTTTTTTTTGTTTTTTTGGCTGTTTTATGACGTATTTTTTGACCTGTTTTTTTGTTTTTGTTTTTTTTTTGTTTTTGTTGTTTTTTTGACTGTTTTTTACTGTTTTTGACTGTTTTTTGACTGTTTTTTGACTGTTTTTGACTGTTTTTGACTGTTTTTGACTGTTTTTGACTGTTTTTTCTGTTTTTTGACTGTTTTTTGACTGTTTTTGAATGTTTTTGACTGTTTTGACTGTTTTTTATTGACTGTTTTTGACTGTTATTTTGACTGTTTGTTTTTGACTGTTTTGACGGTTTTTGACTGTTTTTTGACTGTTTTGACTATTTTTACTGTTTTTGACTGTTTTTTGACTGTTTTTTGACTGTTTTTGGACTGTTTTTTGACTGTTTTTTGACTGTTTTTGACTGTTTTTGACTGTTTTTGACTGTTTTTTGACTGTTTTTTGTCTGTTTTTTGACTGTTTTTTTTGACTGTTTTTTGACTGTTTTTTACTGTTTTTGACTGTTTTTGACTGTTTTTGACTGTTTTTTGACTGTTTTTGACTGTTTTTTGACTGTTTTTTTGACTGTAGTCACAGTCTTTGACTGTCTTTTTTTTGACTGTTTTTTGACTGTTTTTTGACTGTTTTTAAACTGTTTTTGACTGTTTTTGACTGTTTTTTACTGTTTTGACTGTTTTTTTTGACTGTTTTTTTACTGTTTTTTTACTGTTTTTTTTGACTGTTTTTTGACTGTTTTTTTGAATGTTTTCTGTTTTTTTTGACTGTTTTTTGACTGTTTTTGACTGTTTTGACTGTTTTGACTGTTTTTGACTGTTTTTGACTGTTTTTGACTGTTTTTTGACTGTTTTTTGACTGTTTTTTTGACTGTTTTTGACTGTTTTTTTTGACTGTTTTTTGACTGTTTTTTTGACGTTTTTTTTGTTTTTTTGACTGTATTTTGACCGTTTCTTGACTGTTTTTGATTGTTTTGACTGTTTTTGATGTTTTGACTGTTTTTGACTTGTTTTTGGACTGTTTTTGGACTATTTTTGACTGTTATTTGGACTGTTTTTTGACCTGTTTTTTGTCTGTTTTTTGACTGTTTTTTGACTGTTTTTTGACTGTTTTTTCACTGTTTTTTGACTGTTTTTGGACTGTTTTTGACTGTTTTGACTGTTTTTGACTGTTTTTGACTGTTTTTTGACTGTTTTGACTGTTTATATTTACTGTTTTTGACTCGTTTTTGACTGTTATTTCTGAAACTGTTTTTTGACTTTTTTGACTGTTTTGGACTGTTTTTTGGACTGTTTTTGACTGTTTTGACTGTTTTTTACTGTTTTTGACGTTTTTGACTGTTTTTTGACATGTTTTTTGACTGTTTTTGACGTTTTTTTTTTGGACTGTTTTTGACTGTTTTTGACTGTTTTTGGACTGTTTTTTGGACTGTTTTTTGACTGTTTTTGGACTGTTTTTTTGACTGTTTTTTTGACGTCTGTTTTTTGACTGTTTTTTGACCGTTTTTTGGTGACTGTTTTTGGACTGTTTTTTGACTGTTTTTTGGACTGTTTTTGGACTGTTTTTGACTGTTTGACAGTTTTGACTGTTTTTGACTGTTTTTGACTGTTTTTTGACTGTTTTTGACTGTTTTTGACTGATTTTTTGACTGTTTTTGACTGTTTTTGACTGTTTTTGACTGTTTTTTGACTGTTTTTGACTGTTTTTGACTGTTTTTTTGACTGTTTTTTGACTGTTTTTTGACTGTTTTTTTGACTGTTTTTTGACTGTTTTTTGACTGTTTTTGACTGTTTTTTGATTGTTGTTTGACTTTTATTTGACTGTTTTTTGACTGTTTTTTGACTGTTTCTTGACTGTTTTTTGACTGTTTTTGACTGTTTTTGACTGTTTTTTGACTGTTTTTTGACTATTTTATGAAAATGTTTTGAATGGTTTTGGGACTGTTTTGCACTGTTTTTTGACTATTTTTTGAATGTTTTGAATGTTTTTTGAAATGTTTTTGGATGTTTTTTGACTTTTATTTTTTGTTTGTTTTTGTACTGTTTTTGACTGTTTTTTACTGTTTTTGACTGTTTTTGACTGTTTTTTGACTGTTTTTTTGACTGTTTTTTGACTGTTTTTTGACTGTTTTTTGACTGTTTTTTGACTGTTTTTGACTGTTTTTTTTGACTGTTTTTTGACTGTTTTTTTGACTGTTTTGACTTTTTTTGAATGTTTTTGACTGTTTTTGACTGTTTTTGACTTTGTGTTTTTGGACTGTTTATTGGACTGTTTTTGACTGTTATTGACTGTTTTTGACTGTTGTTTTGACTGTTTTTTGACTGTTTTTTGACTTGTTTTTTTGACTGTTTTTTGACTGTTTTTGACTGTTTTTGACTGTTTTTGACTGTTTTTTGACTGTTTTTTGACTGTTTTTTGACTGTTTTTTGTGTTTTTGACTGTTTTTGACTGTTTTTGACTGTTTTTGACTGTTTTTGACTGTTTTTGACTATTTTTTGACTGTTTTTGACTGTTTTTTTGACTGTTTTTGACTGTTTTTTGACTGTTTTTTGACTGTTTTTGACTGTTTTTTGAATACTATTTTTTGACTGTTTTTGACTGTTTTTGACTGTTTTTGACTGTTTTTGACTGTTTTTTGACTGTTTTTTACTTTTTTTGACTTTTTTTTTTACTGTTTTTTGACTGTTTTTTGACTGTTTTTTGACTGTTTTTTGACTGTTTTTTTGACTGTTTTTGACTGTTTTTTGACTGTTTTTTGACTGTTTTGACTGTTTTTTTACTGTTTTTGACTGTTTTTGACTGTTTTTTGACTGTTTTTTGACTGTTTTTTGACTGTTTTTTGACTGTTTTGACTGTTTTGACTGTTTTTGACTGTTTTTGACTGTTTTTTTGACTGTTTTTCGACTTTTTTTTACTGTTTTTGACTGTTTTTTTCTGTTTTTGACTGTTTTTGATTGTTTTTGACTGTTTTTTTGACTGTTTTTGACTGTTTTTTGACTGTTTTTGACTGTTTTTGACTGTTTTTGACTTTTTTGACTGTTTTTGACAGTTTTTGACTGTTATGGACTTTTTAGACTGTTTTATTATGACTTGTTTTTGACTGTTTTTGACTGTTTTTGACTGTTTTTGACTGTTTTTGACTGTTTTTTGACTGTTTTTTTGACTGTTTTTTGACTGTTTTTTGACTGTTTTTGACTTTTTTCTGTTTTTTGACTGTTTTTTGACTGTTTTTGACTGTTTTTGACTTTTTGACTGTTTTTGACTGTTTTTTTCTGTTTTTTTGTCTTTTTTTTTTGCTTTTTTTTGACTGTTTTTGACTTGTTTTTGACTGTTTTTGACTGTTTTTTGACTGTTTTTGACTGTTTTTGACTGTTTTTGACTGTTTTTTGACTGTTTTTTGACTGTTTTTTGACTGTTTTTTGACTGTTTTTTGACTGTTTTTTGACTGTTTTTTTGACTGTTTTTTGACTGTTTTTTGACTGTTTTTTGACTTTTTTTTGACTGTTTTTTTTTACTGTTTTTGACTGTTTTTTGACTTTTTGACTGTTTGACTGTTTTTTGACTGTTTTTTGACTGTTTTTGACTGTTTTTGACTGTTTTTGACTGTTTTTGACTGTTTTTGACTGTTTTTACTGTTTTTTGACTGTTTTTGACTGTTTTTGACTGTTTTTGACTGACTGCTTTTGACTGACTGTTTTTGACTGTTTTTGACTGACTGTTTTTGACTGTTTTTTTTGACTGTTTTTACTGTTTTTACTGTTTTTGACTGTTTTGACTTTTTTATGTTTTTGACTGTTTTGACTGGTTTTGACTGTTTTGACTGTTTTTGACTGTTTTTGACTGACTGTTTTGACTGACTGTTTTTGACTGTTTTTGACTGTTTTTGACTGACTGTTTTTGACTGTTTTTGACTGTTTTGTCTTTTTTTGTTTTTTGTCTGTTTTTGTCTGTTTTTGACTGTTTTTGATTTTTACTGTTTTTGACTGTTTGACTGTTTTTTGACTGTTTTTGGACTGTTTTTGACTGTTTTGACTGTTTTGACTGTTTTGACTGTTTTTGACTGTTTTTTGACTGTTTTTGACTGTTTTGTCTGTTTTTTGACTGTTTTGACCTGTTTTTGACTGTTTTGGACTGACTGTTTTTGCAACTGACAGTTATTGACGGTTTTTGACGTTTTTTGATGACAGTTGTGTTGACTGTTTTTGACGTTTTGACTGTTTTGACTGTTGGAACTGATGTTTCTTTGTCTGTTTTTGACTGACTGTTTTTGACTGACTGTTTTTGACTGACTGTTTTTGACTGTTTTTGACTGTTTTTGACTGTTTTTAACTGTTTTCGACTGTTTTGACTATTTTTGACTGTTTTTGACTGTTTTTGACTGTTTTTGACTGTTTTTGACTGTTTTTGACTGTTTTTGACTGTTTTTGACTGTTTTTGACTGTTTTTGACTGTTTTGACTGTTTTTGACTGTTTTTGACTGTTTTTGACTGACTGTTTTTGACTGTTTTTGACTGACTGTTTTTGACTGTTTTTGACTGTTTTTGACTGTCTAACGTTCGAATCCCGCTGACGAAGAGTAAAATCTTCTGTGACTCATTCATTGACTGTTTTTGACTGTTTTTGACTGTTTTTGACTGTTTTTGACTGTTTTTGACTGTTTTGACTGTTTTTGACTGTTTTTGACTTTTTGACTGTTTTTGACTGTTGTATTGACTGACTGTTTTTGACTGACTGTTTTGACTGACTGTTTTTGACTGTTTTTACTGTTTTGACTGACTGTTTTGACTGTTTTTGTACTGTTTTTGACTGTTTTTGACTGTTTTTGACTGACTGTTTTTGACTGTTTTGACTGTTTTGACTGACTGTTTTTGACTGTTTTTGACTGAATGTTTTTGACTGTTTTTGACTGTTTTTGACTGTTTTTGACTGTTTTTGACTGTTTTTGACTGTTTTTGACTGTTTTTGACTGTTTTTGACTGGACTGTTTTTACTGTTTTGACTTTTTTGACTGTTTTGACTGTTTTTGACTTTTAACTGTTTTCGACTGTTTTGACTATTTTTGACTGTTTTTCTGTTTGACTGTTTTTGACTGTTTTGACTGACTGTTTTTGCTGACTGTTTTGACTGTTTTTGACTGACTGTTTTGACTGACTGTTTTGACTGTTTGGACTGTTTTTGGACTTTTTGACTGTTGGGACTGTTTGACTTGTGTTGACATGTTTTTGACTGTTTTGACTGTTTTGACTGTTTTTTGAACTGACTGTTTTTGACTGACAGTTTTTAACTGTTTTTGACTTTTTGAACGACTGTTTTTGACGTTTTGACTGTTATTTGACTGACTGTTTTGACCTGTTATTTGGACTGTTTTTGACTGTTGACTGTTGTTTGACTGTTTTGACTGTTTTTGACTGTTTTTGACTGTTTATTGACTGTTTTGACTGTTGTTGTACTGTTTTTGAACTGTTTTTGACTGTTTTTTGACTGTTTTTGACTGTTTTTGACTGTTCTTTGACTGTTTTGACTGTTTTGTGACTGTTTGACTGACTGTTTTGACTGACAGTTTTTGACTGTTTTTGACTGTTTTTGACGTTTTTGACTGTTTTTGACTGTTTTTGAACTGTTTTTGACTTTTTTGACTGACTTTTTTGACGTTTTTGACTTGTTTTTGACTGTTTCTTGACTGTTTTTTGACTGTTTTGACTGTTTTTGACTGTTTTTGACTGTTTTTAACTGACTGTTGACTAATTTTAACTGTTTTTGACTGTTTTGACTGTTTTTGACTGTTTTTGACTGTTTTTGACTGTTTTTGACTGACTGTTTTTGAATTTTTTTGACTGTTTTTGACTGTTTTTGACTGTTTTTGACTGTTTTTGACGTTCTTGGACTGACTGTTTTTGACTTTTTGACTGTTTGACTGTTTTGACTGTTTTGACTGTTTTTGACTCGTTGGACTGACTGTTTTTGACTGACGGTTTTACTGATTTTTGACTGTTTTTTGACTGTTTTGACTGTTTTTGACTGTTTTTGACTGT
Source organism: Trachelipus rathkii (assembly GCA_015478945.1). NCBI lineage: Eukaryota > Metazoa > Arthropoda > Malacostraca > Isopoda > Trachelipodidae > Trachelipus > Trachelipus rathkii. Next base: position 3,322 of record JABUQX010089282.1, on the reverse strand, counting down.
TTCTTGACTGTTTTTGACTTTTTTGACTGTTTTGACGTTTTTACTGTTTTGACTGTTTTGACTGACTGTTTTCGACTGTTTTTTTGACTGACAGTTTTGACTGTTTTTTACTGTTTTGACTGACTGTTTTGACTGTTTTGACTGTTTTGACGTTTTGACTGACTGTTTTTGACTGTTTTGACTGTTTTTGACTGACTGTTTGACTGTTTTTGACTACTCGTTTTGACTGTTTTGACCTGTTTTGACTGTTTGACTTTTGACGTTTTGACTGTTTTGACTTGTTTTGACTACTGTTTTGACTGTTTTTGGACTGTTTTGACTGTTTGTTGACTGTATGTTTTTGACTGTTTGACGTCTTGACTGTTTTTGACTGTTTTTGACTTTTTGACTGTTTTTTGACTGTTTTTGACTGTTGACTGTTTTGACTGTTTTTGGACTGTTTTAACTGTTTTTGACTGTTCTTGACTGTTTTGACCTGACTGTTTTTGACTGTTTTTGAACTGTTTTGACTGTTTTTTGACTTTGTTTTGACTGTTTTTAACTTGTTTTCGACTGTTTGACTATTTTTGACTGTTTTTGACTGTTTTCTGACTGTTTTTGACTGTTTTTGACTGTTGTTTGACTGACTGTTTTGACGACTGCTTTTGACTGTTTTGACTGATGTTTTTTGATGACTGTTTTTGACTGTTTTGACTGTTTTTGACTGTTTTTGACTGTTTTTGACTGTTTTTGACTGTTTTTGGACTGTTTTTATGTTTTGACTGTTTTTGACTGTTTTTACTGTTTGACTGTTTTTGACTGTCTTTGACCTGACTGTTTTTGACTGACAGTTTTGACTGTTTTTGACTGTTTTTGCACTGGACTGTTTTTGACGTTTTTGACTGTTTTTGACTGTTTTTGAACTGTTTTGACTGTTTTTGACTGTTTACGTTTTTGGACGTTTTGACTGGTTTTTTTGGGACTGTTTTGACCTGTTTTGACTGTTTTGACTGTTTTTGACTGTTTTGACTGTTTCTTTGACTGTTTCTGACCTGTTTTGACTTTTGACTGTTTAGACTTTTTTGACTGACTGTTTTGACTGACAGTTTTTGACTGTTTTGATGTTTGATTGTTTTGACTGTTTTTGACTGTTTTTGACTGTTTGACGGTTTTTGACTGACTGTTTGACTGACTGTTTTTGACTGTTTTTGACTGTTTTGACTGTTTTGAATGTTTTGACTGTTTTTGACTGTTTTTGACTGTTTTGACTGTTTTGACTGTTTTGACTGTTTTGACTGTTTTTAACTGTTTTTGACTGTTTTTGACTGTTTTTGACGACTGTTTTTGTTGACTGTTTTGACTGTTTTGACTGTTTTGACTGTTTTGACTGTTTTTGACTGACTGTTTTGACTGACTGTTTTTGACTTTTTGACTGTTTTTGACGTTTTTGACTGTTTTTGACTTTGACTGCTTTTTGAACTGTTTGACTGTTTTTTGACTGTTTTTAAAGTTTTCGACTGTTTTTGACTATTTCTTGACGGTTTTTGACTGTTTTTGACTGTTTTTGACTGTTTTTGACTGTTTTTGACTGTTTTTGACTGTTTTTGACTGACTGTTTTTGACTGTTTTTGACTGTTTTTGACTGTTTTTGACTGTTTTTGACTGTTTTTGACTGTTTTGACTGTTTTGACTGTTTTGACAATTGTTTTTGACTGTTTTGACTGTTTTTGACTGACTGTTTGACTGTTTTTGACTGTTTTTTGACTGACTGTTTTTGGACTGTTTTGACTGTTTTGACTGTTTTTGACTGTTTTTGGACTGTTTTTGACTGTTTTGACTGACTGTTTTTGACTGTTTGACTGTTTTTGACTGACTGTTTTTGACTGAACAGTTTTTGACTGTTTTGACTCTTTTGACTGTTTTTGACTTTTTTGACTGTTTTTGACTGTTTTTTGCTGTTTTTGACTGTTTTTGACTGTTTTTGACTGTTTTTGACTGTTTTTGACTGACTGTTTTTGACTGACTGTTTTTGACTGACTGTTTTTGACTGTTTTTGACTGACTGTTTTTTTGACTGACTGTTTTGAATGTTTTGACTGTTTTTACTGTTGTTGTTTTTGACTGTTGTTGATGTTTTTGACTGTTTTTGGGATGAGAAATGTTTTTGAGTGACTGTTTTTGACTGTTTTTGACTGTTTTTGACTGTTCTTGACTGTTTTTCACTGTTTTTGACTGACGGTTTTTGACTGTTTTTGGATGTTTTTGGACTGACTGTTTTGGACTTTTTTGACTGACTTTTTTGATCTGACTTTTTGACTGGACTGTTCTTTTGACTTTTTTTGACTGTTTTTGACTGTTTTTGACGGACTGTTTTGACTGTTTTTGACTGTTTTGGACTGTTTTTGTTGTTTGACTGTTTGACTTTTTTGACGACTGTTTCTGACGGTTTTTGACTTGACGTTTTGACTGATGTTTTGACTGTTTTTGACTGACTTTTTTTGACTGTTTTTTTTTGACTGTTTTTTAACTGTTTTTTGACTGTGTTTGACTGTTTTTTGACTGTTTTTGACTGTTTTTGACTTTTTTGACTGACTGTTTTTGAATGTTTTTGGCTGTTTTTTATTTTGAGTGTTTTGACTGTTTTTGGACTGTTTTTTGACTGTTTTTGACTTGACTGTTTTTGACTGTTATTGACTGACTGTTTTTGACGTTTTTGACGACTGTTTTTTGACTGTTTTTGACTACTGTTTTTGACTGACTGTTTGACTGACTGTTTTGACTGTTTCTTGACTCAGTTTTGACTGTTTTGATGTTTTGACTTGTTTTTGACTGTTTTTGACTGTTTTTGACTGTTTCTTGACTGTTTTTGACTGTTTTGACTGTTTTGGACGTTCTTTGACTGTTTTTGACGTGTTTTTGACTGTTCTTGGACTGTTTTTGACTGACTGTTTTTGACTGTTTTTGCTGTTTTTGACTGTTTTTTGACCTGTTTTGACTGTTTTTTGACTGACGTTTTTGACTGTTTTTGACTGGCTGTTTTTGACTGTCTGTTTGCTGTTTTTGGACTGACTGTTTTGGACTGTTTTGGACTGACTGTTTTTGACTGTAACTGTTTTTGACTGTTTTTGACTGACTGTTTTGGACTGTTTTTTGAATGTTTTTGACTGTTTTGACTGTTTTGACTGTTTGACTGTTTTGACTGTTTTGACTGTTTTTGACTGTTTTTGACTTTTTTGACTGTTTTGACTGAACTGTTTGACTGTTTTTGACACTTTTTGACTGATTTTGACATGGTTTTTGGACTGTTTTATTGACTGTTTTTGACTGTTTGTTTTTGACTGTTT
>JABUQX010089281.1:0-38518 GCA_015478945.1 Trachelipus rathkii | reverse complement strand
TCCTTCTCTCTATAAAACAACACTTTCTCCTATTGAAATCTGACCACAACCTATATCTCTAATTTAATTACTTTCTCGTCCATCACCTCGTCGAGTGTTGAGTTTTTGGGCCACTTTATCGGCCGATTGGGGGGCCATGCGTCGTCTACGCTAACTATAATTGAATGACTGCTTTGCCTCTGGGACGCTTCAGTTTCTGCCGATAAAGTGGAGCTGTAACGTGATGGATAGCAGGTCATCCTCTTCGACTAACATCTTTCTCCCTCAATAATCCATGGTTCGATCGTGCTTGTTCTCTGCCATTCAGGCTAGAGACAGTGCCTATCGGGGGTGGAAAAGTTCTCATTCTCCTATCACTCTCGCTAATTTTCATTCAGCTAGAAATCGTTGCAGATTATTCTCGACGAGCAAACGGGCTTTCATCAAACGAAGTGCGCTAACCTTCCCTAGGCTCTCCTACTGAAAAATCTTTCTGGCCTCTTGCCAAAAACATCTCTAACAAATCTGTAAATCTGCCTTTCCTCCTCTTATTCGATCGATTCTGTTGCTAACTCTCCAAACTGAAAAGGCCAATTCTCTTTGTCTCCTATTTTCCTCTAACTCAAACCTGGACGATTCTGCATTCCTCTCCTCCTCCTTCTCCTCTCAGGTTGTCCTATGCCTTTGCCGGTGATTACATTTGATGCATGAGCTCCTGGAAATCTATGAACGTTAGGAAAAGGGGTGGCCCGGATGTATTCCTCCAGTTTTGAGGGATGTGCTTCCGTGCTGGCCCCTCCCTCTCGCGTTCAACTATATCTCTATGTCTCAATACTTAACACTTTCCCTCCAGTGTTGGAGGTTTGCACGTCCAGCCGCGTTCCGAAAAAAGGAAGCCCGCTCTGATCCTTCTAAACTATCGCCCTAGGCTCTCACTTTGTATTCTATCTAAGAGCTTTGAAACCCTTCTCAAACTCTCATTTTTTAGATAATCTGGAATCTCATTCACTTCTTTCCGATCGCCAGTCGGTTCGGCGCTCGAGTCTACTGGCGATATACGTTCCTATCTTACTGATTTTTAGGTTTTCCGCCCTTAGAACTATGTGGAGACTGCGTGGTGGCGTTGACATATCCAAAGCATTTGACCGGTATGGCATGCCTTACTGCTCTCAAAGCTCCTCCTTTGTGTTTCCTTCTTTCACCTTACTTATTATGGCTAGCTTTCTCTCAAATCGCACAATATCGGTCTGTTGTTGATCGGGCGACTTCCTCTTCTTTTTCTGTCAATTGTGGGGTTCCTCCAGGGTTCTGTCTTTTCTCCTACTTTATTTCTTAATGACGTTGGCTATCTCACCAGCGCACCTAACTCGACCAACTCGTATGCGCATGACTCGACCCTTCATTCTTCAACTCATTTCAATTCTGCTCCTCTTTTGCTTCTAGAATGCCCTCGTCTTAATCTTTTCCATTCTATTCTCGCTGATCTGGATAGAATTTCCGCGTGGCGTCTCAACCTTGTGAATTTTAATTCTTTAAAAAAAAACTCAACTTTCTTACAAATCTCCTCTTCTAAAAACACCTTCCAAATTTCCTATTCTCTTCGACGGTTCTCTCGTCTCTCCTTTGACAATATAAACATTTTCTGCCTTAAACATAAAACAAAAAAGTCTGAAACTCACATCACAACGGTGCTAGGGCGGCCTCTAAGAAGAATGGGAGTTCTGTTTAGACTGAGAGACTTTAAGAACGTTTCTTGGCTACTCGAGCTATACGACCGATCTCAACGAACTTGTATGCACGACTGCTCTCAGGTCTGCGGGGCTTTGGTTTCACCGGCTTTTGGATAGGTCGAGTCAAAGCCAAAAACTTATAAACTGTTCCCTACTTTCCACTTCACTGACCCTCATCTTTGCGGCGCGATGTTGTGCTTTATCTTTTCTATAGGTACCGCAGTGGGCAGGTAGCTCGACTGGAACTGTGTCACTCGCATACCACCCACCTTTATGACTAAACCCTCGTAGCACAAGGGATTGCTGTGTCTGCGCATGAGTTTTGTGTAACTTCCAGGCTAGTTCGCTGCGGATGCTTCCTTCTTTCCTTCCACCTCTCTTCTGTGGAACCTCTTCCATCTTCTTTTTTCCTGCCTGAATTTAATCTCCCGTCACGTTTCAAAGGGCCTGCGTCTGTGCTTTCAATCGGCGTAATTTGCGTTTAGTTGGTGAGCTTCTGAGGCATGAAACACCCCCTCCTTGAATAGGGCTCTGCCACTGAGGCGGTGACACTTAAAAAAAAAAAAATATATATAATATATATATATATATTATATATTATATATATATAATATATATATATATATATATATATATATATATATATATATATATATATTATATATATATATATATATCATATATATATATATAATATATATATATTATATAAATATATATAGATATTATATATATATATATAAAATAGATTTCCAGACAGCATTTTTAATTTGTTTCAAATGTAAAACAAGTTTGCAACGTCAAACTTGCAAGCTTGCTATAAGCTTGCCAAGGATTTCCGCAGGTGTGATTTATATTATGTATCAAAAATGCTAGTTTACAACCTATCAGACTTGCAGCAAAGTTTTTTTTGCAAACTTACAACAAAGGTTGCACATGCTTGCACAAGTTTTAAACAAGCTTCACGCAAAAAGTGCTTAACATATAACCAAAAAAAATATGAGAATAAAAAGACACTATCCTTCAAAAGTATCAAAATTATTTATTCTGATATTTCACCAGGTGTTACCTCTATTTTTTCTCAGATATAATCACATCCTAATTTTATCTCAGAAATAAAAAGCATGAAACTGATAATCTTCTCTTTCTATTTACTGTCATAACTTTTTAAAGTGCCACTATTTCTCCACTTGATGGATTATCTGCCAGAACCCGTCGACTAATACCCGATTCGTATTCTCAACCCCAAAGTCAATGATATTTATATTTACTTTAGGGGCATCCATTATCTTTCCGCCACTGCATGCGATCGCATGGCTGGACAACGAGTGTTAAGCGACGCATGAGCTAAAACCACAACGTATTAAAGCTGCATTGTGTGGATAATCCATTTGACCTTAATATCGTCCAGCTATATGTGTACTAACTCTTAAACACCGACGTATAAGAGATTCTCCAAACGAATTAGAATCTCTCTCGACGAATTATACAGTAACTCCTTCAAAAGAAGAATCCCACCGACCATGTAAATTATACTCTCACATCTGATACATTACGCATTATTGGACTAATCATTTTCGTATCTAACCATGATTAAAGAACCCTAAGGCCGTCGAGTACTCATCGAAACCACGAAACGTTATTATCTCATCACTCTAAGTTCAAATACTAAATTGATATATATAAAAGTAATTTAATTCACATCATTAAAATAAGTGATCGAGTACGCTTCTACGTATAATATAAGATAACTCGATGAGCCCTGAGTCTGAATTCATCGAAACTCAGGGTGATACACACTGCATCTAGTTTCTAAAATTAATTGATCGAAATATCAATCAATATCACTAAATTAATGTGATTCATATTACTCACGATCGGTTTAAGAAACTGTATTAAGCTCGTTACATTCAGCGATAATCTTCTAGAACGTTATTCAGTTCCTTATTTTATATGATCAGTTATATAATGATCCATTTCAAATCGCATCGATGAACTTTGCCAAAAATAATATTTAAAAAAATGTGACCCGATCACGATACTTATGCTCAAGTATAATATATATATCGTATTGAGTGTAACCAGTGATATTATTATCTCTTTATAACAATATGATTTTTGATGGTTTCGTTGAACCATGGGGAGCTCATAATTATTTATATATGATCGATAAATATACTATGAGTATTATATCTCAATTACACTTAAATATTAATGATCTATCACGTATCGTGAGATTAAGAACTCGTTAAAGGCTATCGTCTTATTCAGCGAGATCTTCGAACGTTATCATTATTACCTATATTTATTTATGATTTATAATAATATGTTCACATCATAACTCACGCACGATATAACGTTGCTCAAAAAAAAAATTAAATGCTATCTGAGAACGATATATGAGGTATTATATATATATATGCGTATTATATGAATGATATAAGAAGGAGAAAAATTATATAAGAAATATCAGAATAACATCAACTTACTGTTGTCAAGATCACACAATAATGAATCGAATAATAGATAAATCATATATATCAATATCCACAATTATAATATTATGATACAAAAATATCATTAAATAAATTTTCCGACGATGATGGAAGTTGATGATATTCATATTTACACAAGGAATATATAAGTAACTTTCATAATTTAAGCTTTCGTTACTAAATATCTCAGAGTCTCAGTAAGATCTTTTCGAAATATTTTCTAGTCTTAATTTATTTATTCTATGATAACACGTGAAAAGATCCATATTCTGAACATTCAGCAATCGATGAACCTATTGCTCCACACAAAAATAAATATATATATATAAAATAATAATGACTTTACTGAATCTGAGACTATATAATGTATATAGTATTATCTTATTTAGGTATATCAATACCTCACGGTTAACGGTATATAATTTAAGAACTCGTAATAGAGCTATTGTTCACGTAGCCAGCGAGATCGATGAAGGTTTCAGTCCTAATTTAATTGATCGAAATAATGGTTAATTCAACTAATTTAATATGTTCTATCGATCGGATTAAGAACTAGTAAGGCTCGTCGATTCGGCGAGATTTTTGAAAACGTTCTCAGTCCTAATTTATTTTGATATCTCAGTAGAATATGATACTCAATACTAGTGACGTCTGCAATCGATGAACCTCCATGTGTGCTCAGTAAAGTAATAAAAAATGCTGAACTCTCTGACGTTCTCGACACTATCGTCATAAGTCGTGCTGTGAGAGTTTTTACATACAGAGATTATATCTTCATGCAAGTCCTCTCTCCCAGTCCAGAGATTGAAACGCATAAGTGTTATCATATTAATTCTAGAATATATATAAATTGCATTCTGCAAATATTTGCTACACTAACATTTCTAAATATGCTACGATCGGTATTTAGATACTGCACACTATATCTGTGCACATTTCACACGAGAGTCAACAGATAACAAACTGAATCTTCACACTCACACTTCAACGTTGTCTCGAGTTCCTATTATATACTTATTATACGTAAAATTATCAATTCGACTCTACTAATCGATAGAAATACCTTTGCCTAAAAATATATATAATAAATAAAAAATGCTTTTACTCAAACATGTCTTGTTATGCGGTATATATATATATATCGTATTGAGTTTAATAACGGTATTAAAGAACTTCATAATACTATATATATATATGGAAAATATTAAAGATTGTGTATCAGCCAAGGTAATCTGCTCTCTGATCTTGCTGTGATGTCCTGTGTACAAATTGAATTATGGTTAACCTAGATTACTTAGCATACGATCATGAAACGTATAACGTATTAATTACGTCATCGTCGTCTCTCTCTCTCTCTCTCATTCAAGAACTAGTATACGCTCGTCGATTCTCAGTACACACGAGTATTCTTCTCGAATAACTGATTTTCAGTTCCTAATTTATTTGTAAATATCTAGGAATAATGATATCAAAATACTCCACCAAAATAAAAAAAACCAAAAATTATCGACTCGACTAAATCTGAATCTATAAATCCTAATCCAAAAATAATTAAATATAAATTAATTGCCTTAACATATCGTACATTATGCGTATCGTATTGGTTAATCCAGGATTAAGAACTCTACGGCCGCATCAGCAGAGATCGATAGAAGACAGTATCTTATCAGTTCCTAATTTAATTGTATACGAAATAACTCTCCATCACTAAATATTCTATCACGATACGATATATGAAATCGTTAAAAGGCTCGTCTCAGATTCGCGAGATCTATTATCGACATATTTCTATTAATGTATCTAATTTATTTATATGATTCGGAATAATAAATACATTGTTACTACATACAACTCTCGACAACCTTCGACGCAGAAGTCTATAAGTAGATAAATCACAAAATGCGATGCCGAGGTTCATTTTATAGTGACTCCGACTAGGATTCTACGACCGCGCGTAACCTGTGCGCATATGACGACTCATACCTCATAACGGCGCTTCTCGTGCCTCACGCACTCAGTCACACGAGATCACTGAATATGAGTCGTTTTCAAGTTCCTAATTTAATGATCATAAATATATCAGTCATTCACTAAATATGTCTATCGATCGGATTAAGAACTCGTAAGGCTCGTCGATTCAGCGAGATCTTCGGAACTGGTATGAACCCTACAGTTCCTAATTTATTATTATGATCTGAGAAATGATCCTCATATTCGACTTCACTACACAATTCGAGATGAACTCACTTTTAAACTAAATATAATAATTAAATAAAAAATATATGCTTTCCAGAGATTCTCACGACTATGTTATAGTATACTATACTATTAGGTCAATACGGTGAGTTAAACTAGATAAAGTATATACTCTATTATGTTAAGGCTAGTCGTGAAAGCCAGCGTAGTATCGTAATTGTGAGCGTTTCAGTTTCACTATAATTAAATATTGTTAGATCGAATATTGGTCATCACTAAATATGTCTATCGATAGGATTAAGAACTCGTAAGGCTCGTCGAGATTCACGTTGCTAGTAAGATTACTATCAGTGAAACGTTTTCGTTACCTTAAATTTTATTTATCAATAATAATGATCTAATTCGACTCGCAATCGTATTAGTAAACCCATATTGCTCCAAATATAAATAGTTTAATAAATACAACTCAGACTTATCTTCACGTTTTCATCTATTGTTTCTATATATTTGTTAATTGAGTGCTAACCTGATGGTTATAGAACTTGAGATTGAGTAGAGTTAAGCGATTAGAGTGTGGCGTTACGTTACTGTATTTCGAGCGGAGTTTGTGTGAGTGAGAGTTCACTTAAGTTAACTTATGTAACTAACCTAAAATAACCTAACCTAAGCTTAAACCTAACCTAACCAAAACTTAGCCTATCCTAATCCTAACCTAAAACAAAAAATTAAGAAAATACCAAGACTGTAAATGAGTGTGAGGATTAACGTATATATAGATATATATATATGATATAGTTATGAGTATATATATATATATAATATATATATATATATATATATATAGTATATATATATTATATATATATAGGTATATAGTATATATATGTTATATATATATATAGATAGTATATAGATATATATATATATATATATATATTATATATATATAGTATATATATATATATATATATGATAGTATATATAAGATACTATATATAATATATATAGATATATATAATATATATATATATAATGTATATAGGGTATATATATATAATTTATATATATAAACTATAGTATATATATAATATATAGTATAGCTATATATATAAATTATATACTTTAATATATATGAGATATATCATATATATATATATAATAGTAGTAGTATATAGTATAGATATATATATATATAATATATACTATATATATATGAGTATATATATATATATAGAGCAGAGAGAGAGGGAGGAAGAGAGAGAGAGTGAAATACTGACTCCAGGATTCGACCCAAGCGACTCTAATGCAAGACTAATTTTTCGAACGCAAAAAAATATTTACTGATCACAATCTTAATATTGCCTAATATATATATATTTATATATATATATTATATTGAGTATATATATATATATATAGTATATATATATATATATATATAGTATAGTATATATATAGTGAGTGTGAGTGAGTATATATATTATATATATATATTATTAGAGTTAATTTGTTAGCTGCTCCTTTTAATATAGGTGATAAGTTCTTTATTTACAGGTCACAAAGATCTTATTCATATTGAAAAGAAATTTGCCAAAAGGCAAAAAAAATTAAGTTAAAATTTTTTTGAATAATAAATTTTTTCTTTCCGAAATGAATTTTTCCACAATAATTTTTCTTCTATATTTACAAATATAATTTATTTTTAACACTCTTGCTCAGTCATAATAATGAAAATTAACTAAAAAAAAAATCTTGATATTTATTTAAAAAACAAAAGGCAATAAATTAATCAGCTGATAAATAAATTTTGATGAAACATTGCCAACCTTGATTGTAAGTTAGACTGTCATTGAAATGAAATATCCGGAGCACCTGCTCTTCATTCTGTGACATTTGAGTCCTGGGTCAGCATCCCGAAAGACACATGCATGTAACTAAAAAACTATAACAGCCTACCACGAAAAGTGAAATATGATTTTATTAGATCAGGAACATGTTGGATACCCATGAAATTAGAAAATGGAAAATAAAAAGAAAATAACGCTTTTTTAAGAAATTTTAAATTGTTAAAAAGTTAACGAAAAATTACGGTTTTTTGAGAATGTACGAGGCAGCTCGAGTTACTTTGAGGAGCGCGCAAAGCTGGGCGAGAGAGTGTGAGATGTGGTCTTTTTTTAATCTAAAGGATACCCCACGCAGTAAACAACAAAGATGGACAGAGTCGGGGTTTCTCGGCCTACCGGGGGACGACGGGGGGGGGCTTCGAACCCCCTAAAAAGGAAATTAAAAGAAAAAAATAACATTTTCTCCAGAGCAAATAAAACAAAACACATATTTGGCTACTCTGTTCTCTCGTATTACTGCATGGAATGGAAAGGTGGATGAGACGGCATTTACGCTGCCCAGACCTGAAGATTATACTAATTATGTTAAGTGGTAGTAATAAATATTAGAATAAAATAAAAAAAAATTAAGTTTCATCGATGAAATTGCTTGCTTAAATCAAAAATGTTATTTATTTTCTTGTAGCTGTTATAGTTTTAAAGTTACATGCATGTGACTTTCGGGATGCAGGCCGAGTAATGCTTCAAGGAGCTAAAATTAAATAAGCACTGAAGCAAAGATGGGCAAAATCGTTCATGTGTTTGAAAGACTAGTTACGATATTGCGTCTTCAATTTTCAACATCTTCAATTTAAAACATATCAATGGTTCAATCATATAAAAGTTACCATATTAGGAAGTTTATATAAAAATATTGCTGACGTTTCGCAGCATTTTCTAGCGAAACTGGCACTTTTCAAACTTTTGCCACTTGTTTCTTTAAAATTAGGGAAATGTAAAATAAAATAAAAATAGGAAATAAAAAATCTAGTTTTTGCATATATTTTGCCCATCTCTCTACATTAGAGGCGGCCACATGTATTGTTCGGGCAAAGTCAATTATGTAAAATTTGTTTTAATAAAATTTATTATTAATTTACTGAGTTTGTTTATAAGATTTATAATTCAATTTACATTTGACTTTTTCAGCACTGTGGCGACGAGTGGAACAGATTCACGACCGTAATTATGACAGATATGAGAAAGCAAGATACTTACATTACAGTCTATATCACTTGGCTATATTTAATAGTCATGTACCTAGTCCCTTTCATTAGTCTTCTTCTGTTTAACGGTTTTATATACCAGCAGGTAATGTATATTTATTGATAGATATATATATATATAATATAAATATATATTATATAATACATTCAAATATATATATATATATAATAATATATATAATATTATATATATATAATATATGATATAAGATATATATATTGTATATTCAGTTGACCACCGCTCAATGGCAGAATCTCTTATAGAAAAATCCGGCTGGAGGTCGGATATTGAAAACAAAATCAGACCGGAGCCGGAACTTTTAGAAAATTCAGGTTATCAGACTGGAGCCGGATATCATTACATCACTAATATATTTGTTATGTTTAAGAAATGTCTTTGTAGATAATTCCACCAATCCAATTCATTATATTAGTGGTAAGTAGACGATAGTAAAGGAGCGCTTACGTTTTGAAGTGTATATAAAAAAAACACAAATTTTGTTCTAAAAGAATTATGGGAACTAGCCCAAATTATCGACAGGGAAAGGATGGTCTACACGCCATTTAAAGAAAATTTCAAAAGGTGCTCCAAAACGCTCTGACAGCGATTGTTGTCGAACAATCATTTTACTCGCATAATGTGTTTCAAAGTCGTCGACAATTTAAATCGTAATCGTATTAGAGGATGAGGCATTGATTAATGATTTAAATTTTAAGTAATATAATATATATAATATATATATATATATATATATATATATATATATATATATATAATATATTATTATAGTATATATATTATATATATATATATATATAGAGTTAGAAGATAATTGGCACGGGCAAAATTAGGAGGCTCAGGCCGACGGTGCGGGAACAGAAGGGAGGACGTTTTCCAACCACGTAGGGGAAGGGGCGGGAGGAACCAGCTACACCAACCAATAGGCGGCAGGAAGAGCGGTGGGTTTTAAAATAACCTCATTTCTTATTAAGAAGCTAATGAAAGCACTTTCGTGAGTGAGTGTCAGCAGTGGGTACAACTAAGCCTAGGTCAGACTTGTTTCAGGTTGGGGATCTTTTTGATTTGTTTTTTAGAAAGAAATCAAATTTTTATTTTTATTTATTTTTTTTTTTGATTGTTTGTAGGGCTCAAATTGACTTTTTAAGATTAATATTTTTAAAAAAGTTAGTAATACTAAGTTAAAATAATCTTGCGGGGATATGTAAAGGAATAATTATTTAGTTTAATTAGAGTGAGTGTGTAGAGAGTGAGTGAGTGATAGTTGTATAAGATACTGAGCACTCTAATTTTATTTTATTCTTTATTAAAGATGATCTTGAAACGCTTCATTGAGGAATTGTAACTATTTATATTAGTATAAGAAATGCTTTGACTCCCATTCTACTAAAATAAGAAATTCTTTGACTCCCATTCTACTAAAATAAGAAATTCTGGTTCTGAAAAATCAAAAAACTCAAAAAAAAATAGCATTAGCTGATTTTTTTCCCCTGTGTCAAAACCCTGTTGTTTGATCTGAAAATAAGAGTAATGTGAGATATGTATAATTTTAAAAGATACTGTTTTGTTCAATTGAATGTGCTTCAGTAGTACAGTGGTGTATCGTTAATATGTGCGGAAAAAATTTCAGTATTGATAATTCCTTTGCATAAAATAAATGATAAGATAGATATGTGTCAATGAAAGCATGTCACCGAAAGAGCGCCTCGTTTTGCCAAGGATACAAGGGTGATGAAACCTATTTCAAACATTAAGTTACGAATTAAACAGTAAAACTTTAAATTTGGAAAAGGTAATTAACAAAGTCATCAATTTATTTAATTAAAAAATACATACATTACTGCACAGAAGAAAGAGGGTGAGGAGCAGCGAGAGGAGAGTACGGAAAAAAGCATGGTGCACTAGAAGGTATGAAAAAATGTTGGAGAAGATGAGCACTCCCCAGCGGCGGAGAGTACAGAGCCGTGCTATTCTGCGACGCATTGATTGACGAACACTAAGTAAATAACAGGTAAGGTTAACCTTTTTTACGGTAGGAGTGTGTGGAATATTTAAAGTTGAGAATGTGTACGGGCGACGCGGCAATGGAGAGTATATCAGATGATTTCCCACAAATTTTCATCACCTGTTGTATCTGGAAACGAGGGTGTTTTCGGGTGAAAGTGTTATTGACACATATGTATGTCTTATATTTCTGTGGGTGCGAGAGAGAGTGGAGTGAGTGAGCGAGAATTTTTTCGCAATATAAGAAACGAACACCCTGGGGAGTGAGTAGGGTATATATAGTATAGTATATATATATAATATAATATATATATATAGATTATATATATATTATATATATATATTATATATATATATATATATATATATATAGTATATATATATAGAGTAAAAATGCAGTTGTTTCTTGAGTCAGACTCAAGTGGCGCGTGTGTGCGTACGTTTGTCTACCGAAGCCAGACGACTGGTGTTGAGCCACATGGTTGATCAAATCTGTATCTAACAGTATTGAGAACGATACTTATATACTCTATTTAAGTGCTCTTACTTATCCATAGCAATTTAGTAAGGGTATATATATATAATATCATATTCTTCACTAGTTCAAAGTATCTAGATAATTTTGAACAATATTTGTTAGTGTCTATTTTAAGTAATTCCGTTTATAGCTTTATTACTTATTATAATATAGTCCTAATATAATATATACATCGTTCAGTAAGAATTAGACTTTACTTTTTTCCCGCTGCATTTTTACTGATTTATCTTAGTATTATAGAATATGATAGAAGTCGTGTTTATGGATGTGGTAAAGACTAGAGCGGAGAGACGCCTAGAGTAGGACCGCTTAATAGATTCGTATTGTGGTACGGGTCTCCTCTCGACTCTTCTTTAGAAACCATGTGATACAGAAGACTGTAGGAATATCTCCCTATCTATGACCTTCAAGTCTTCGACCGCGCCACATCTACGCTAATAAAATAATCTGAAAGAAGAAGTACAGAGAACTAAATTTTTCTAATTGCTATTTACAACCGGATAAGCCTTATATAGCTAATATAACGAGTCACCATTATTTTTTATCTAAGTGCATGAGTTTATGAGTAAAAGATAGCTTGCTATCCGGCGAATATAATGAAGAGAGTATGAGCCATTAGCACACCTCACTAAAAATATTTGTTCACTAAAACTAAGAAATCTATTTATCTATACTGATTATTTCTTATAGAAGCTCTTCAAACGAGTATATATAATGTAATTATAATTTCCCACAGTATTTTTCTTGTAAATTGCTATATATACTTATATTATATATAAGTAAGTGTATGAGTAAGAGTGTACGTGAAATATGAGGTTAAAGACAGTTCCGACGAAAACGGCGAACTTTGAAACTTCAGCTACATGCAAAAAGAAGTTAAGAGAGATATTTTCGAAGCGCCAAATTATGGGTGTGTGAATACAACAGTTATGCAGTATAAACTGATTAAAGATGACATCTCACACAATCTATAAATGTTCTCAGAGTGTAGAGTGGCGAATAGAGATCGATGTAGTTAGCACGTCATCAATGTGCACAGAACTAATAATTTTTGATCTAGGATACTCTAATTAGTAATTAATACATAGCGACAAATATTGTTAGAAAGACCATTGGATAATACTCATAAAGTTCGTTCCAGAATGAAAACCGATCCACTTAATTTAAATGTTCATAATTAATGCGCAGAGCGATGTCAGAGTATGTGTGGAGAACTGAGGAGTACAATTCGAGAATTGGAGAACTGCATTGTATATTTTGCATATTTTTATTCACCCGTTGATAAGAGGTGAGGGGGTGTAGAATATATATTAGTATATATATAGATAATAGTAGGGGTAGAGAGTAGTAATCTTGACGATAGCTAGATAAATTAATAATATCATTAACAGTACTTTTACGACATATATAATTTATATGATAATTCACTATATAGGTAGTAAGCATAAGTTAATATATATGCAACCATCTAAATAAAAACTATTAATAAGTATATTAGAGAAGATAGAGTGAGAGACCGCTCCTACGTTAGTAGTAATTATTACTATATAATTAACTTACAATGTGTCTTTGGAGTACGCAATACCCAGCTTAGAATATCAACTTGTAAATATTTCCTGGTGTTTAGTCACCCCAGAGCATCATTTATAATAAAAATCCTACAATGTTGAATCTAGAAAACTATAGAAGGTGCGCGAGAGCACAGAACCAAAATATAGTTCCACCCTGCATATTGAGATAACTCACTAAAAAACAATGGCAAAACTATATTATATTATATTTGACCAAAGAAACTGAAAGATTTTCAAAAATCCTTCCAGATGGAATGACATAGATTACCCTATACATATAAATATAACAAATAGATTTTAAGTAAAAAAGATCACTGAGATATATCTTGAGCTTGGTGTCCTTCTTCCTTCGACAATATCCTCCTAGAGCGCGACATAACAACTGAATTAAGCGGTATAACGAATAAATTTGAACAGATTAAATTCGCTTGTAAGCTGCTTACTTTTCGTCCGGTTATTTTATTTAAAGAATATAACTAGTCTATCGGTAACGTTTCAACGATATGACGACTTCAATTATTCGTTCGACTCTATATGAGTCTTTGATGTTCTTTTAATGATGATAATCATTCACGAAAGGAAAACTTAGGAAGATTAAGAACGAATAATTCAGTGGCACTATACTTTCACTCTGTGATTCGGGTATAGATATGAGAGTGATAAAAATTGGCGGACTATTTGGTTACAATGACTAAATTCAGGAAGTATTATAGTGATATTTTGCTATATGCAGAAAAATAAGTTATAAAAATGACTTTACTAATAGACCAATTCACACTTCAAAAGTTAAGTCGTTAGATCAGTTAGTCAGGAAGTCATAATATAGTAGTTCACATACTCCCTAGTATTATAATAGCGGAGTATGAAGAACGTCTATAAGCCTTCGCAGAAGTCAGCTACGAGAAGTCGATTTATCTCCACTATTTCAATGTATGATCTATGAATATCTCTCTAAGCTCAATTTTATGCTTTTTCACTAAATATATGTATGAGATCTCTTATCGTATTTAATTAAGAAACTCAATCTCATGGCTCCGTATCGATATATACGATTCACACACTGCGTAATCATAAGTATAAATAAGATCATAATAAATATTTCATAAATATAAATTAAAACACAATATTTACCACAAAAGAATAAATATTCGCATTATATTAACAAATGATAATAATCAATTCACTCTTAGTTATAGGATAAGTTATATAGAACTACCACACTAAAAATATATATGATATCTAAAACAACTTTTAGTTATTTATATAATAGTACAAAAACGCAATAGACGTTTTTCCTAAACTACTTTATGATCAATTTCACCTACTCCTGCTGATATATCCACTATCTACAGTATTCGCTGTTGACTACTCCCCCTCCCGCGTTATGATATAATAACATTTAAGAGTACAGATGAATTAAATCCACTTACGGCGCACTCTCATGACGAATGTATGGAATAGGAAAATTTATCGATATCAACACTCCATGTTATACTATCTACATCTACACAGAAACTATCTTCCACCTAGAAGATATCACTCTCCTCAATACGTTTTTCTATGCAGCAATTATCTCACATACATATATACACTGCACACCTATTAACACTGATACACAACTATCTGAAATTACACCATCCGCATTCGTATATTACAACCATTAAATATACTGCCAATACTATAGTCCACAGGTTTTCATTAACGCGCGAAAATATATCAAGTCCTCAATCGCTCGAAATCACGATCAATGAATAGTATATAGAGACCACATAGCTATATAAATAATTCACAATACTACGCAGCACACACTACGCAGCGAAGGTGTGTCTAAACACCATACCTTTTAACAGATTAATCTATCACTCCACACGAATTCAATATTTAATTCCAAGAATGAATAGATGAGGAATGCATATAAAGGATAGTGAGATAAGAACAAGAGTGAGCGAGATCAAGAACACATAAAAATTTTTTTTAGATTTTACTAATTACTCCATATACTTAATACTTTTTCTCAATTAATGCTGTATATCATTTCTTGGCTATACTCATCAGTTCACACTGATGCCGTTTGATTGTCAGTACGTACGGACGACAAGTTATATAACTATTACATTCTTATACTCATGACTACATAGTTACATACATCTTTAATCATGCTACTGTTCGAATTAATATGTAGAAAATATTATAGCTTACGCTATATGTTTGTAGCGAGCCATACATTACTCTAACCACTCAGTAGAGAGGTGAAGATATCTGTTATTTTAAATACTTGTATTATTAAAAGCATATATTTTCTCACTTACTAGTTATATATTATTTAAACTCACCTCTACCAGTAAGCGGCACTAGTATATTTCACAGGCAATTGTAAACAATTATGAACACTGATTGAAATCTTCACTCACAATAATTAAATCTATATTACAAGCTTTTTCATAAATTGCTAAAGCTTATAGGCATTTCATATGTATGTACTCATCGAAAAGCAAATCTCATTTTAAGATCACGTAAACACACGATATTATATTTATTATATTATATCACTAAAAACAAATGAAGCCTCCATTATTATATCTCAGGATCTCATAGATATATTTAGAAATGATATAGTAAATCACACTATCGTTACACCTATAAAAGTTTATCTATGATGTATATATATAGACATTTGATGGACAGACTAATTTATTCTCAGATATCAGAGTCGTAATTTTTCACAAAGATATTGTTAACTATTATAGCGAAGTGATATCCATATCCCTCACACTCACGCACCACTAAAATATCATTAATTTATATAGTCATCTATATACTATCTCAGGTACAATATTCGAGTATTTTATCAGCAATGAGAGATATGATATAGAGTAGCTATTTAACATGATAGACATGTTCTATTATACTCACTAACTATGAAAGTAAATATATAGTACACAACCAGTCTTATCTGTGGTGAATATATATATCATTAGTTACTTATATACAGCGAGGTCTTATACCACGTACATGCTATGGTCGGCATCATGAGAACACGAGAAACATCTACATATACTAATAGTGTGTGTGTCTATGTTAATATTGCTTCTATATTAAGTATGATCGAGCGAGCACGCTTATATTGATATAAAAATTAATCCATAAATTCATATTAATGAGATGTCTACATTGCGAGTTACTTATAAGTAAGTCATATTGAGATGATAAAGAGAATTGAGATTTGACACATCAGATTAGATGAATGTCACTCACCAACAAGACAGTTACTATTTATCCTAAGTTACTATCCGACACTAGTCACATATATATCAAATAGATGTCTACAGAACTAAGACTAACATAGTGAGTTAACTAAGATCGAATTGATTCGAAGTTCATAGATCTCTCACAATTATATATCAATTATATTATATTATATAAAAATGACACTAATATTTATATATAATAAATTTTGTTTTTTACTCTATATTACTAATCTTCTATACATATGAATATAAAATATCTGCTTATACTAAAAAAAAAAAACTTACAATATAAATAAAATAAAAATAATAATAAATTAAATAAAACACATTATCCTCAATGTACATATATTAATATAAAAGCAAGGATAAAACATTGTATTCTATTTATTTTAAAGTGTTCAGAGTTTTTTGATTTCCACAAAAATAATGAAATCAAATATTAATATATAAATACAGCACTATGCAGTTTTTAAGTGATGATATTTGTTTTACTGAACCATAGAAGATTCATGATTCTTTTATAATCACTCTCTATATTTTTTTAAATTAATGATTAACCAATGTAACTATATATTATATATTTATTCTAATGATTAGCATTAACACAGAGAGTCATCACATATACTCATTACCACCTGAGTATAATATCCATGTAGTAAAGAAGACTAATGTATATTAATAGATCATATATTCAGTTATCATCTTAGATAAGTTAATACATATAAAATGAAATAGAAGTTTGAGTATTAGTAGATCTAATCATTTTTTCAAGTCAATTTTATATCATTAAAATCACTTCTTAATATGTAAATTACAGAAAATTATAATAATCAGTACATATTATAAAGAGTAATAGAATTGAGTCTCACTATATTAATATTATTTACTACTATAACAATAATATAATAAAATAAAACATATTAATTAAGATTATACATTTCTCTAAAGAAGCCATAGAGATTACAATATAAGATGAAAATATCGTAATATAGTGGATATATGTTTTGTATCATGTAACTTAATAACGCGAATATCACTCATATATACACAGTAATTAATAAGTACGATAATTTTATACATTCTCTTTATAGATGGTCTTACACACACCATGATAAATGACAGATAAGGAGACAATATAAGAATATATATACCTTATGAAATACTGTAATATTTTTTAGTATAAAATGTCAAAATTTCTTAATCAGTGAACGAATAACTCACTAAATACTTATAATTATGTTCATATATACTTATTACCTCACCATATTAAAGCTATCTCGTTTGAATAATATACAATATTACGTTATATAGATATAGTATTAAAATATAGTTAACTCCACTAAAGTAACATATTATTCAATTTCACACTGATATTAATCGTCTATAATCATAACAACTATATCTCTAAGCCTTAAGCGTATTTAATAATAATCTCAATTATATTTGTGATTATTAATAAATTATTATTATAATACTCATATATATTTCTATATATATATAATGCAGCACTAATTCTCATCCCACCCTCACAACAATCTCCACTAAGCACCTCACTCATTTATTTCATAGTTTGATTAGATAAATTCACCAAGCATAATATGATCCAAATACCTGTTATATAAATGTCTGTAAAGAGCCTTGCTCAGCTTAAAACTCACGTGGGAAACGATAAAGATTTATTTTTTTATAGCCACAACAACATCATCCTAAGATTAAATAGTGATATTATCAATCGCCATCACAATTTTATATAAATATAATAAATATCTGTAACATTAGTATAACATCACGTTAATATAATAGTTAATAAATATATAACTCCCAAAAATATTCACTATATAATAATATAATGAGAGATATATTATCAGAAATTAGATCGAGCATATGATGTCAGTCTAAATAATTAAATCACACGTAGAATAGTCGTATACTAACACATGCATGAATTTATATGCGATTATATTATAATCACATTATCACGACTTATATTATATCTCCAAAGTATACGTTCACCATATACAAATACTGACACGTATATTTCTTGCTAGATATGTAACAACGTCTATGCAGTCCACTCCGACTTATATCGTCTACTACTACTCTAAATTTTGAGGCCGATGTTATATTTATACACACACACAGTTTTTTTAATGATGTCCTCGAAACGCATCATATAAATTTAATAGAAACTATCACAGAGTATAATTATCATTTATATTCGTGGAAAACTCGACGAGTCAAACTATTATAATCCATCGTGTAGTCACAAATATCAATATAACATTGTCAGTATGATCAAATCCTTATTTCCTAAGTAGAGAGCTTCATTATTGATTTATGACATAGTATCGCAAATAGCTTTAACAGGTACTTTTTCTTAATTATCAGTAAATGAGCTAGAATATGAGATATATGAAAGCTTACCGTAGTTATATGATAAGTTCACTCTCAACATCTGATACACCAATAATCTAATATGCTAATTTCTCTATCTACACTCACAGTTATCACTACATCTATATAAGTAGATGAGTGATGAACTGACTTACTTGATTACTATGGTTAATATCAACCTTCATGTGCACATAAAGTTACCAATATATATATTATATATAAGATAATATAAGTATTATAAATGTATAGCAAATATATTTGATAGACGTAACAGAATAAAATCATGAATTATGATTTAGACGAGTATCATAAAGAAATACAATTGTACGAGATACTTACATAGAGACAATAAAAAAATACTATTAAATATATAAAGTTCGAAATTTCAGAGTCACACAACAGAATGATAACACAACTAGTAAGCACAATTATAATAAGATATTATATGAATAATATTACATATAAACTTGAATTTTAAACCGTTTAAAAAATGTTACATAAAGACATCTGTATATTAAAATTATATAAAAACTAATAACTAAGGATATTAAGTCATGTAGCTGACAAACACACTAGAGTGATGTCTATTGATATATCTCAATTAACCGCTATTCTCTCTCATGAGCAATTATCGAGAGAGCATGCTGAGATATCTATTCACACTAAACTCAATATAAAAATAATAATATTATACAACACATATATAAAAATTTATTAATATAAATTAAAACATACATATTTTTCACAACATACCAATAATTCTCTATCTCATATACAACCATACATATAACTATCATTCAATATTAATAACCTTATATGACTATTCCACTTAATGTCACATTATGCTACTTTATTTTCGCTTTGCGAATTTCCTTACTCCGCAGTTACACAATGACGTTCCTAATGTCGAATCACACGAAGGTATAACGACTTAAATAGCTACTATTAGTTATTATCCACTCTTTGATGAAGGAGAAATCATCACTATGCTTATAAGATTTAAGGACTCATATAATATATATTCACAACTGAAGCGGATCTCACATGTAAGTTTAGCAAAAATTAAATAGCCTTCTCTCATGCAAATCTTTCACATACCCTTTCACGCGCACAGCTCTCTCGAAAATTTAAGCTGATGCTAATTTAACCTTCCATATGTTACGTAAATGCTGTATTCCTCTGGCTAATGGTACTAATTATATGAACCGGGTTCCGTCATCTATTGATATATATAAACTATAATAAAAATTCTAATAAAAATAATCTACAATTCTAATATAATATGTATTAATATTAGATGTTTGTATTATAGGTATATTTGAATTTTACCTTTGATGCAGGCACTACTCAAAGCCATAAATTTTCGCATCTATATATTTTACAACTACGTCATATATTAGCAATGATAATTTCAGAAATTATCTCAAAAAGCAGATACGAGGAACACAGGTACATTACGCATATATCGAATTTAAAGATAATCTCATATAAGAATTATGTTGTGATATATAGCTACCTACAAGATGTTTAAACTCTTCTAAACTTTACTCTAACGCTCACTTAAAGAGTTAGCCACACCTCAAAATATTACCTCGCCCTGTGTTTCGAACCGGAAATTAATAATAACCACCACTAATTTTATATCTCCTCAATTTACATCAATCAACAAAACGATATATTTTCAGTCAGATATTCATTTGATATTAAATAATATTCGAACAGAAAAACCCGTTCTTTCGACCACCTCGTCTCCAATTACTAATGCCACGAAGCAATTCGATATATCATAAATAGAAACCGTTAGTGGTGATACGGTACCTCTCGGTCGAAATTAATAATGATAATAAATAAAATAAATACTGAGAATTAATAATCGAACCTTAGATGAATTATTATATTATTAATACACCCATCGTAAATTAACGTAAACGCGAATTAAATAGGCAAGAATAGTCTTTTCTGTCTAATATTAATAGCAATATCAAAAATAATATCGAATAAGGCACACGGAAAGTACCAGGTTATCTTCGATCGATAGTTATACATTACATCGACCTATACCCATAGGTACAGCCTATTTCACAACCCTATAGAGATCCCCTTTGATATTGATACCGAATGAGGGTACAACAAAGCTATTAGAAAGCTCGCCCCATCCAATGCCAACGTCCTAGTCTCCTACCGTATAGCATATAAAATATACGCTCAGCAGAACTACAGTGAGCCAGCACTCATCTTTATGACAATTACGAAAGAAGATAAACTTAGCAACGAACTACACATTTAAAAACCCGCCAATTCTCTGCGCCTATAGGACCGTATCAATTCAGAGCTTAGAACTAAATTATGCAATATCTCTTATCATGCGAATGTATGCCACTTAACAACATACAGATAGTAAGAACTATTGAAGGTGTACAACAGAGTCAATAAAATAATAGTATCATATATACTCCTAACAAACGAATTCCATTGGTCATATCAGAAGATCAAGAATAAATGCAACGCAGAAAAGAAAAAAAGAACTATATAATAATAATCAGTCATAACATCCGATTCACTTAAAAACTCAGGTCTGGCAATTATCGTAACTAGTTAAATAAATATAAATAATTAACGATAAAATAGTCAGCACGTATAGTAACTTATTAATACTATATTTTTTACTAAAGTATTATTTATATCGATTTTTAATATTTTACATTTGTTTTAGGTATAATAAATATAATTATTGCCTTATACGGAGATTATATAGCTAATATAGATATATAAATATAAGTAAATGTAAACTGATAATAAAGTCAATTTTTATCAAAAGTATTATTTTGGATTTATTCATCATATTACTATATTTCATTCATCACCACCACCCTCACGCGCTCTGACATTAACTTAAGACATCCATCTACTAACATCAATTTATCAACTCACAGGCCTACTCCAATAGAGAAGTCATTAAATAATAATTTAGGTTTTTTTTATGGGTAAAAAAAAATCCTCAAATTTATTATAAAATTTTATACTGATTTTAATTTATATAATTTTTTGGTGAATTAACTTTTTTTTCATCCGCATATAATAGGTATAATATATATAATATATATTATATATATAATATATGTATATACCTTGTAGCGTCTACAAGACCTAATAGTAGGCGAATATGGCGAAGAGCAAGACTTTGTCGACTCGGGCGTTTAAAATCGTTATTTTTAAATATTCGTTATACCCTTCATTTTTCTACGACGACAATAATCATTAACCATCCGCTGACACGGCTTTGGGAAATATGGTTATTCAACGAGCTAGCTCCAAATTTGTCGTCCAATTACGGTGAACTTTAACAGTCAATTCGCAACAGTTTCTACGGTCAGCCAGAAATCGCGATAGATTATTATTCTATAGCTTTTGTCGAAGACTGAGTACGTCTACCCATTACTCATAAAGCGAAGCGTTATAAACCTACAGGTCATACTAACAATCGTAAGTCTACTAAAATTATCCGATATAGCAGATCCTTTCTCACGAGCGCTCATGAGAACTTGACCATGCCGTGATTTCGAGAGGAAAAACGTGTGGACACAAGATAGGACGGAGAAGATGTAACTTCGTAGCATTTGAAGTACACAAGGCTAAAACACGGTAAAATTGAAATTCATCAATTATAACTTATACTGAACAGTTTGCGGATAAAACACTCGAAGAGAGAGGAGTGTCTTTTCGTTTCACACCATTAAATGTTTCAAACCCTTAGACTACTAATATAAGCACGAGGGCTCAGCAAATTGTGCGACCAGAAGACAACGATATATACGTATCGCAGTAGCGCCACGAGACAGCTCTGCTGTACACTGAGAACTTCAGTGAGTGCACTCAGGAAGATCGACCCTACGTCAGCGGCCGAAACCATATGAGCAGCACCATCAGACTATTCGATTATTTCTCTGACGCACCATCTACTCACGGTATAACATCAAGTGATTATCAATGAGTATGATCCTAATATATTACATGAAGTACTTCACCTAATAAAACCGATTCAGTAAAGTATTACACCATCAGTATATACTTAAATTATTTCCAGATTTAACGTTCTCATTCCTTCGAATACGGATACGTCTTATTCTTTTTTTCGTGTAAAACGGCATATCGTAAATTACTATGAACATGCGGCAAATAAATATTTATCTCTCGTGATTACTATTGACAAGATTTGTAGTCCGCACCGAGGAAATCGCAGCCACCGCTTCCAAGAGTCTTTAACCCTGAGACGTACTGAGTTTATGAAAAAAGATAAGACTCAAATGTTCATACGCCGGGACTAATACCCTTTCATCTTACGATGATAAAATTAAATCCGTCAAGCAGACTAATTTCGCGCTAACGCTATAACACGTTGTCGCGCACAGCCAACGCTATCCAGTATCATGACACGTGATCCATAGACGAATATTTTTGACGCAGCTAGGCCTGCCGAGCACTCCCTCAAAAATCCCCCGAGTCGTGACGTCGTGCGATTGTAATGATTCTTATTTCAACGACGTAGTGTAGCCACAGTTCTCACATCACCTTCGACGTCCTTCTAGAAACATAAGAAAGTCTATGACTCATGAAATTTACAACACAATACTCTTATAAGTAATGATGAGTACCCCTGTGCAAGCACTCTCCCAAGGCGTCTGCCTGTGAATGACCAGCCGAAGCAACCTCCCAAGAAAATATCGAATTAAATATAATTTCTGATAAGTGAGTTTAATGGTTATTTGATTAGGATAGGCTAACTAAACCTACTAGACCTATTTTTTTTTTTTTTTGGTTGGAGAGTGTAATTAAACACTGCTTCACAGAGATATAAAATATCTTACAAAACTTACCTCGTTACCTTTCGCAAAGTAGAGCCGCATGTTCCAGCTCGCCCTTTGTTGATTCGTCGAAAAATGTCGCCGAAAACGACAATGCAAAGTTCCGTTGTTATTAATTAAAAATCGCGCACTTCTGATATGAGAAGAGGAGAAGGCGCGTCACAGTATCAAATATCTTAATGTCGAAGAAATTTCGTTTATAGATTCGAAATACCCTATAATAATAGTTCGAATAAAATAAACTTATCATGGTAGCAAAACTTACTGACGGTGGAGACCCTAAATATTATCGTTATATATAGGTACGACACCGAAAGTAGATAAATCTTAATACGTTGCATAGATGCCGCAAAGCCACCTACCTAGCCGACGTGACGTAAGAGCGTCGCTATAAATAAACCGACTATTGGCATGTATTCCGCCTATATAGTGGGCATTTGCGATTCAACGCGTGTAACGTATACTAAAACCAAAACTTTCTTTCTAAACGTGTACTTCAGGGATATCAACCGTGGATGTGCCGTATATACAAATACAAGTATCGGACTCCCCATCACCCGTACCATCCTTCTAATCAGAAGTGTTTTAACACACCAAAAACCCAATGTTATCACTGGTATTCTATACATCGGCTCGACCGCAGAGTATGAGAATGTAGATTGTGTAGGCGTCGCGTCTACTGGTATTGTACTTACTTTATGAATTTAGCGTTAAAATAAGATTCAGTCATCGTTTTAAGTCACCTGGTAATCACTACCGTTAGAGGATCGTTACGATTTCACTCAATTTATTCGTGCTATCGCACAAAGATAAAATAATGAAATCAGTCTTACTCAATAATCGATCGAAAAGATTTAAAAGTATTATTAAAAATAGAAAGAATAACTAACTTATCTGGAAAACATGTTTTTTTTTTAGATATTTAAATTAATTATATTATGTGATTCATTATATATTCTTTCTACAATCCTCATTGTCGTATAATTCATTTTCTATCAGAAATTTCAAAAGCATATTTGAAACTATTGTTTACTTATAATCTTACAATAACAATACATAAGTATACAACTATACAACTATACACATTGTAATGTAATACAGCAATTCGTTTTTAAGATGATAATTTGAAAGGTTGACAATGATTTTAGTTAGAAAAAACTGTTTTAGAGATGACGTAATTTTTCCTTCAGATGTAATTTGTAATTAGCTATAGTTTTTTAAACGCATGAATTAATTTTGACATTACGATAGAGAAATAATAACGTTATAATGATATACTAGGAAAGTTGAACAACAATTGTCAAAAATTAGGGAGGTGTCTAAAATGTTCCATGTATTATCTGTGTATGAAATTCCCAAAACTCTTCCAGTTCGTATAAAGCACCAAAAAGAGGATGTTAGGAGATGCAACTATAGCAACACAATTTTCCAATACATCACACAGCAATATGTGGTTGACTGGCAAAATGCAATTTTTATTTCCATTTAAACTAAAAAAAAATTTTTTCGCTATTTAAATTGTTTATAAACACTATAGAATATGTACGTACACTTTTCATGAACATGTTATGTGCTAAAATTAATGTTGTTCGCAGGAGTATAGTTCTCTAACGGGGAATTTAGTTCGGAAGTCTGGAGTTAATGTTAGATAATGGCAAGCAGGAGGATATGCAGGAGTGTAACCTAGACCTAAGGTTTACGATGATATAGTAGCGCGAGGTCCTTATAGGCTAAACAAAAGAGTTGTTCCAAAGCAGAGAATTGAATGAAAGGGACAAGTGAGCAATCATATAGTTAGGACAGTGTGCATTTATGCGCTGGTTAATTAGTGATGTATCCATGACCCCGACAAACGCACAGTTCAAGTTCCTCGCTCTTCACGTAGCCAGCTGTACCGCAAAGCCGCAGCCGCAGCCAGCAGCCGCAGCGCACCGCGGTGGAAAAGAGTTAAGACCGCTCGAAAAAAATCTGTAAACCGCAGTAACGTGAGAGAGGCGGAAACGAATGTAGGAACGGTCAACAATATAAAACCGCATAACTCACGTGCGGGAAGTGAGAAATAAAAGGCTCATGAGCGTAGTCGCCATCACATAGTATAAATTGAAGATATGAATATAATAATGTATAGACGTATAATATATTTCAATATATATATTATATAGAATAAGATATTAATTAGAAAAAAGATTACGTAAATAACATATATTAGTAATAAGTAATAATATTAAAATAGAGTATTAAAGGACTAAGTGTATTAAAATACAACATTAATTGAGAATTAAGATATAGATATAGTGAAAGAATAGAATAATTATAATATAATATTAATAGAAGATAGTTATATAATAATTTAATAGTATTATATGAATTAAAGATATTAATGATTTAATAACTCATAATACTTATACTATTATATTAATATATATATATAAATATATAAAGATATATAGTTATATATATATAGTATTAAATAATAAAAGATAGAATATAATAATAAAATCGATTCGGTACTGATTAATAATTAGAATTAATATAGAATTAAATATAGAGTAATAGATATTAGAATCAGATAGGCTACATTAGTTTTAACATAGTATTTCTCATTTATTATATTAAATATATATATAATAATATATGTTAAAAAGAAAGTAAGATAATATATATAATTGATATAGAGTTAAAAACTATGATACATAGTAAGATAATAAGATATTAATAGAGTATAAAGTCATCTAATACATTCCTTTCAGACTCATTCAGGCTTAAGGAAGAATGCTTAGATATGACAGAAAGGAAATTACGACAGCATATAAGATTTATAAGAATAATGATGAAAAATAATAGGCAATAAGAAGAAATAAATATTTATGAAATACTGATAATATGAATAAGAATGATAGTAAACTAAATATACTAATATAGTAAATATATATATATATAAGAAGATAATGATGAATATATATAGGGTATATATATAATGGAAGGATAGAGTGGCGAGAAAGTGTGGGTAAATGAATAGGAACAATAAATAAGGTAGAATAATTCAATTACATATATTCATGGGAGACTCAGCAAATAGAAATATAGACATAAGTTTAAGTTAAGGAAGCTCTTAGTTATATATTGTTATTAATGATACGAAGTCAAAAGAAAATTAAAAAGATGACTGATATGTTGAGACAGGTTGAAGAAGCTGACAAGAAGAAATTAGATGTAAAAAAAAGAAAAGTATAAGACGAGTAAAGAAAAAACTGGGGTCAGAAAATCTCATCAGCTGCTATGCGGATGATGGTGGGGGGAGTGTAGATGCAGTAGAATACGGAAGCTATAGTGACCGGCATTTAATGTTGGATACTGATACGCCTCCCCGTGGGCAAAGATGACCCCCGACCTACTGTTATGTAGACCTGACCCCACGTCCGCCCAGGGTGACCCGTTGACCGAAGAAATGCAAATTCAAGGCGGGCTGTAGCCGCAATCAGTCGGGAAGCGGGAGACGGGGCATGGATACTTATCGTAAGGAAATCTCAGAGTTGATGTATCCTAGAGTGTAAAATAGATTGCCCTGAAATTTTATTTATTTGTATATAGACTTTAAAAATTGTATGGAACATCAATGTTTTCAGGACTGAAAGCACTCACTCATTTCTCAAGACCAAATTTCGCTAAAGTATTTCAGGCAATAAAGGAAAGATATAGAATGGTAAGTAATACGTTAACTATTAGCATATGTCAAAGTTGTAATTTCTGCTGGAATACTCACGTCCCTTCACCCACCCTCCTCCTACATACTACCCGCGATCTATTATCTTAAACCTCGAACCAAAGCACGACTACCCCTGCGTATATCCTCCCTTGTACAGTTACAGGACCTCCCTCTCCTAAAGAAAATACGAATCTTCCTTTATTCCTATATCGACATCCACCTTCGTATCTATTGCGGCTATCTCACCCCTTCCGTACTGCCTATACCACTGATTCCCCTCGCTGAGGAGGCTACTCCTACATAGAAAACTCTATACGAGAATAACAATAACCGACTCATCTGTTATAATGATAACCCTCCATTACTTCACAACCAAAAGAATTCCAAGACCTATACCAATAAGACAGATAGAGGAGGAGAGGAAAGGGGCAAATAATCAAGCAACTAGCTACCGCCGAGGTGTCCGTGGTGCGTCGCCTCGCTCGTGCGTCTGCGCCGAGCGCGTACCGCAGTGTATCAACGCCTTAGTACTACACGAGTCTCTTCCACCTACAGGGAGGCTACACCCTATTTTTAATCTAATCTCTTCGGTCTGGACTCACCGGAACAAAGTAACCTGAAAGACACCGACAACTGCCGCTTCTAACAACGCACACTCGGAAATATGCATAATACCTCGATTTAACCCAAACCGAAAGGTACACGGGAAAAGTGACCTAATTTTGATCCGCCCAGATCTGTCACAATAATCAATACCTCCTCCTATATTGCCACATTGGCATTCTAAACAACCACTTCACTGTTATGTCTATTCTACTATCTCTTCGCCTAACTTACAACCGTTAACGACTTTTGTCGACATATTGAAGTTTCAGGTCCTACGACAATACATACTCTCCTGAATTGCAAAACTGGGGAATTTACTATGTAGACTGCCCATCCATCCGAACGGCTATAAAGATGTCGAATGCTTATAGTTCCAGATAGTGTGTTTGACACCCACGCGGCTCGCTTGCCTGAGTAAACGTTGGCTAACTCTATCCCACGCACTCAATAAAAGCTCTCATGTGTGCAACGTCTTTTCTACCGTCACTAACTCTCAGGGTGTGTTATATGTCTTACTGGCATGCCGTCCCGCTATATGGTAAACGGTCCTGGTATAATGTGTCGCACTCCCCATTCCGACGGTTCCGTGGCCGAACACCGCCAAGCTTTGTAGTCTACACCAAAGGGAAAGTCAGCGGAAGCCCATTAAGGCGGTGGCCTTCTGAGAGAGTATATAAACTGATCGAAAAACATTCGAAGATTCATATTTTTCGTAGGTTTCCCAACCTTAATATAGATAGACTCCGCCACTCTAATATACTCCCTCCTAAACATCGCATCCTCACACATCTCGTTCTCTACCGCTCTCCTTGGTCGGTTTCTCTAGCTCCTCCCTCAAAATCATGCTTAAAACGACATATATACTGACAAGTTATACCATAATATAGCATTCGATATTATGAATGAAAATAAGAGATATTTAGACATTCAAAACTGGTATATGAGTCTTCTGTGGTGTAAACTGATCCCGACGCGAGTTTTGGTGACGTAGGTCACCCTAGGGGGTGCTGCCCCCTTAGCGCCAAGGTCAAATATGTCCTGAAAACCATGTTAGGCTTAACGATCCGGGAGAAATTTGGTGTGAGTTAAATGATGACGTACTCGTCGGAAACGAGGATTACTTCCTTCTGCGTGGCATTTTCATGAGAAGACATCCCCAGCTAAAAATTAAAATGATCGTAGAAAGACTGAAACTTGGAGCTGGGTTGAGGAGTCGGAGACCGGAGACGGAGTTGGAATCGGGATTTCGGATCGGAGTCCAGAAACCCCCCGGAGGTGGGGTCCCCCTTTGGAACAAAGAAGAAGAGAAATGCATGGAATGCAAAAAAATCAGAGGAAAGAAAAGAAGAAAGAAGGAGAGAAAGGAGGAAGAGGAGAGAAGGAAGATGAAGAATGAAGATGAGAGGAGATCGAGGAGGAATCAGAGTTGG
This sequence comes from Trachelipus rathkii, assembly GCA_015478945.1. NCBI lineage: Eukaryota > Metazoa > Arthropoda > Malacostraca > Isopoda > Trachelipodidae > Trachelipus > Trachelipus rathkii. The sequence continues at coordinate 8,631 of JABUQX010089281.1, read as the reverse complement.
TATTCACGTGATGGAGCCGGTGCGTTTGCGAATAGTAACATTCATTAATATACAACTATCATTACTGTACATAACTGCTTCTGTTTTAAGATGTGCAATTTTGTCGAATTAAAAATATCTCACCTCGTAAGTGAATAACCTATTAGGTTCTAATTATAGAAGACACAAAGTCAGTATCTATATCTCATTTTTCTTTTTATAAAACTTTTACTAATATTAATTTTTTCTAAGTTGAACATGCATATACTGTTTACTATTTTTTTTTATAAGTTTTTTATTTACATTATAAAAATGTATTTTAATTATTTTAATTTTTTTTTTTTATTTTTTATTTTTTAATTTTTGTTTTCCAATAACTTATTAGTTTTATTTTTATTTTTTTTTATTTTTTATTTTTTCATTTTTATTTCTTTTTTTTTATTTAATTACTTTGCTATTAACGATGAATATTTTTTTAAAATTTATTAGATTATACATTGTTTAATTTTTTATTTAACTTTATTTTTGTTTTTAATTTTCTAAATATTTCAATCTTTAATTTTTTTTCCATTTTTATTATTTACGTTGTAGTTTGACTGTTAATTACAATTCGTTTTTTAATATTTTTATGACTTTCTGTTTAAAACGCTAAAAAGATTTAAGTTATTTACATACGCTAAGCATAAATCACCAAAATCAAATCCACATCCACTCACTCTTTCACTGTCCAGTTGTAATTCTATTGATTCTATTGATCTATTGATCTATTGATCTATTGACGGATTGTCTATTTATTAAGGCAAATTTTTCTAAAATTGTCGAGTTACATACCCTAAAAGCCCAGTAAATCAGTAAATCAAACCACCATCCCACCTCACCCTCCGTCCATTTGTATCTACTTGGGAAAAAAACTCTATTGACTACTTGATTATTGATTCTAAAAATCTATTGAAATTAACGGTCAAATACCTCTTAACTCTAAATTGTCATGTTTTACATACCCTTAAAGCCAGAAATCATACAATCAAACCACAATCCATTCACTACCTCCCTGATCCCAGTCTGATCTATTGAATCTTCTATTGTCTACCCCTTGATCTATTGATCTATGATCAAGGTCAAATTTTTGACTAATGTCAGTACATACCTTAAAGCAAAATCTGAAATCAAAACCACCATCCACTTCACCTTCCTGTCCAGTTGTATCCTATTGATCTCATCTGATCTATTTGATTCAAGTCACCATCCCCTCGGAGTTCATTTTGCAGAAATAAAACTACATAACAAAACAAAATTTTTAGACACTGATCACGAATATATGGCCTAAGCGTACCAAACTTTTACACACTAATAAAAGCACATAGCATTCACGCTGAACTAAAAAATATCTGTACAACGGCAAACTAAAGCACCTAAGCCCACGAATAAACTGATAACCATTAACAAACAAATCCCACACTAACAACAGTGAAATACACACAACATACAAAAAAACCGTAACCTATGCTACAAACATTTTTAATACATAACAAGCTCCTAACCGTATTAATAATAGTCAAATTGAAAAGGTGTTGCGGAACTCAAATAAATTGGAAACTCCCTTGTCTACAGAATGAACAACAAGAATAGAACAACCCAAAAACTCTACAATTAGCTGCATTCAGAACCAGAGAAGAACACTATCATTTCAACAGATCACTACTACACTATTCTACACACTACATTACTATATTCTACAATACAAACATTACCGGCAATTAAAACCTGAAATATGTTTACTACTTATCTCTTTTGCTCCGCCCGCCTTTCAGAAAATCATTCCAACCGCGAAACATCGACAAAGTGAGGAACAGTGTAAGAACAATCCAAATGACCTCTGTTACATCAAATACCAGAAAATCAGCCGTGTTCAAGAAAAACCATTTAAAAAATAACTTTAGGACATTGTAAAATTCTAAAATAATTTAATAAATATTGGTATACTACAATAAATTTATATATGACTCACTTATTAATAATAACTCACATATATATTAATTGATGCACGTACTATATATATATATATGCGATCATATGTAAATATTTATCATAATTAAAGATTTCAGCTATGTATTGTTACGGTGTTATTATTGATGTGGACTCTATATTTTAGTAAGTTACCCTCCTAAGCAACCTATAAATTAATATATAATACCTATACCAACCTCCCAAGTGAGGAGTATACCCATATGTGCCCGAAAATGTATATAGGCACACTGTACACCAACCCTCCTCTTGTTACTCCCGGGTGATAAAGCATTGAAGGGATCGGACTCGTGTACACGTCAGGGCTTAGATCCAGCCACCTTTGCTCTCTGTCTGGGGCCCGAAAACTCTTAACCCGTTGAGAGCACTCTAGGAGAAAAGCAATTTTTCGTCTCGCACATAGTTTCCGAAGCAAACGCGCCTAGTGCCTCGAGGATCAAAACCATTAAGTAAGTCAACATCATCTAGTGAAGAGGTTTTTCGCCCTAGTCATGCTTCAGATGTATGAGACCTTAGCGATTATCTCACTATCCACTTAGGTCTGCAAATCTCGTTCTTCCAAAGCTCTTCCGAAGATCTTGTTTCTAAGCGCATAACGATTCCAATGCTGGTCCAGTGAGTATAATCAGCATAGCAAAAAGAAAAGCCGGGTTGTTTTTTTATTATCTATCCTCGTTTATTATCAGGTCTTCTCTCGTACATCTCTCTTCGTCTGAAAATCGAGAGTGTATGTCCATTTGAAAAGGAATTTATCGTAAGCATATATATAACGATTTAGTACATACTATATAACGTATTAAACATAATTATTTTTCAATAAATTTAAATTATGATATATCTCATTTATGTATTCTATATTAATTAGATTATGTTATAAGTAACTTATGTGGCTTACTAAAGATATATATTATTTATATCCCATCTGCAGTCATCTTATTTCTAACAGCATAAGACTTAAGTCCAGTACACACAAAGGAATCGGCGTAACGACCCAGAAACCGTATTCCTCTAATTCATCTGTTGTCACCTAAAAAGCTTCCATGTATTCAAAAATTCATCGTTTTCTCCAAGCGACAAAAAATACAAGATCTGCTTATTTCCGCAGTACAAATGCCCTTTGTTTGACTTTTAAGGAGCTGTATAATTTTATCACGTGCTATGCAGTCGTAACGATTGCGATAGAAATATTAGCAGTTGACCATGCTTCGGCTAGTGCCATTTTTTGACAAACTGTGTAACAACATATACAGCCTATGTGGGAATAACCTATGACTCATTGTACAATTGATGATAGTTCCATACTTGTTACACAGTACATACTAAATACACTTCCCTCTTGTAGAGCGTATTTTGTGCAAATTTCCCCCAAAGAGAAATTTTGAAGACCATAATTTTTGCAATGAACCGCATCCCAGGTTTTTTCTTGATATTGTTAATATCAGTTCGACACCTTCCTTTTTTCTGAAAAGACGGACAAACTCTTTAAGTTTTCCCTCATCAGGATCGTCTTCGCGAATATTATTTGGTGGTCCTGATGCCTCTCTTTATTTCAAGAAGTGGTTCACATATCCTTCAAATAAAACCTCCTTCTCTTTAAACGACCAAACTTCAAAAAATTTTAATATGCGAGATCATGAAGTAATGCTAACTGAATTTCAAGTGTTGTGTATACACCTTCAATAGCACGTTTATTCTTATCATGATGCATTCGCACAATTTTCTTCAACACATTTTACACAGAGGGAAAAATATTAATTTATTTTTGGTTCGCTTAGCGGAGGACGGGATATATATAAGTCTTGAGGAGGAAGAATCTTAACGTTAAGCTGCACAAATTATTACGATTCATACCCTGCCTAAATGATCAATGTACAGTACTTTTTCACCTATTAGTTTTCAGGGGGGGCCACAAGGGTATTTCATTCGTTTCTGAAAATAAGGATAAAGCGATTATAGTCTAAAAACATGATCTTCTGTCCTTTAGTTTTGGGTAGAATGTACGAAATGGTTCAGGCGGCCTCCAGAAACATGATGTCTTTATGAGTCTTGTTAAAAACACATTGGCTAAGACGTTGAAGTATAGTCACTAATGCTTGTGTTTTCATCGGTATGATCAGCATCTTGACTTCTTCCGCATTGCTTCCCATTCACATTCCCACACACGTACTACATTAACCCGGTATCTTCTTTATACCTATCTTCTTTGTTTCATGGTGAGAGTGTAACGGTCAAACAGCCGATTACGCCATGCAACATCCTTTCTTTATTGCAGTCTTTATGGCCATGCCATGCACAAACATGGTATAGGAAAGCAGTTTCATCCTTTACGATAACCAAATCCATCAGGTAAGCCATTGCTTCTCTTGAATTTTTTAAACCCTTTCTCTCCCCCGTTGCGAGCATGTTCCTTATGTCTATATTGTTCATTTATTCTTGATACAATGAGCCACGAATTGCTTTCAATAGGTGAAAGGTTTTAGGTTCTCTCACTAGAATAGTGATTTTTCCTCAGCTAACACATTTTATAAAGGTTTAAAGCAAAAAGAGCAATGTGTGTTGTTGTCAGACAATCTATAATCAAATTCTTTAATGAAGCTACCTTCTTAAACTTCTCAAACATTTTCTTAGGTATATTAACATCTTGGACCACACAGTACTTTTCACCATCTTATCATAAAAAAAAATATATTGTTATTTTCCTTTGTACAATATGAGAACCAGAGAAATAGTGTCTTTCATTTGTGACATATCTACTTCGAGAATTTCTTATCAGGAATACTTATAATTCAATGTATCTTCATTTAAGAATGTATATAGGAAAGAAACCCTTGGAATTGTCTTTTCACTAACACCCATGCATTTAGGCAAGCTTTTCAATGCACATGGTGTGAAAAGCAATGTATCCCTCTGAAGTGTATATTTCCATTCGATCCCATTGAATATTATTTCCTTTTAAAGGCATAATCTGTTGATAGATTCTGAACTTGGGTGTGTCATAATGATGCATATATACGAACTTGATGATCAAATTTATCCGCCTTATGTGCAGCAACAAGTACTTCTACTCAGATTTCTCTGAAAACTCCCATCCAGAGAGTCTTATAAATATGACTTTTACAGCGTTTTTTCAGGTCTCTTAATTTTAAAGTTCTGTTCTTGGGCCACAATGTGAACATACTTGCTTCCCTTCTTTATCGGTACATACATCGCATATCATCTGCTTACCCAGTAAAATAAGGAACGCATTCTATTATTTCTTCTTCCTTATCATTAAGCCTTTCACGATACTTGGGTATGTTCTCGAATCATAGAACATGTATAAACCAACGGATCAGTATCTTTCATTTCTTTTTAATTTCTTTTTTCATGTAGCATATATGATATTCGTCTTCTTTAGGCTCATATATAATGTACTGCATGTTTGCAATAAGCTTTTGTGCAATCGTGTTTAAACTACTATAGCGATCAGCCTTTATTTGTTTCAAACATAGAGTTTACAAATCTTAAATTTCTTACATGTATTATTATCCTGATGTTTTTTTAAAAACGAATGCATTATTAAATCCGTACATTGCACGACGATTCATGGAATATACCATTTGATCAATGAGCCTTGACACTATCCGTATTAACACTGTTTACATCCATAATGTTCACAGTCTAATTTAGCGCGATATTATTACTGTTGGAAAGTTTAACATAATGCAAAAGACTCTTGTTTTCTGAAGTGGAACTAATTTCCATCTAGCATAAACTTAACTATCTCCTTTGGTCACTTGAAAGTTTATGAGAAAGTTCCATAAATGTTATAAAGGATCATTCTGTCTCTAGATGATTATAAAGTATTTTACTCCATTACCTCGGACCGAAATACAACTAACGGCATTGTTCGACATTCTCGATTTCGAAAGTCAGTTACATGAAAGAAATCTGTATATTCCATGCCCACATTTTTAGCTAATATTTTTCAGCGTTTCGATTGATACGAATCAATAAACATTTGGACTCTTACACATTCTCTCGCCATTCCTAAGAGTGACAACAGAGACTTGAAACGCAACCTACAGCGCCTCCTCTAGATGACACTTTACTAATTAACGATGTTTGAAACTAAATTCGTGGTCGAATGCATCGGTTTACAGCAACACCTTTTCCTTTAGCTATCATGAACACATACTATTCCTTGAATTTGTAAAAGTTGCCTGTCACCGGAACTGGAATGACCTCCAAACGTCCAGCATTCTCTTTCACCGCAATATCATCTAATAGTCTCTATAACTGCATATTTAGGTAGTATTTCCGAATCATGGTGGGACTGATCATCGCCAAAACGTGAAATAATTCCCACCCATCATACTTACTATCAATTCAAGTCTTGTTTTAATACCATCAATTACTTCACCCTTACAACCATTTCAAACGATGCTTCAAATCTCTTGGTCCATGGAAGAAATTTTCATCAATAACGTTTAACATATGTTGACGCTTCCATTGACTTTTTAAGTTTGCTCGTACAGAGATGTGCGTTAGTCTTATAAGTGTCTTTTCTCTTATAGAGATTCATTCGTCGAAGACTAGCCTGGAATAATAGTATTATTATTATTATGATACAGTACAACAATTAAAAGTTTCAAAGCAAATTAGGTCATATGTTCAGTAATATATAGTTTCAACTAGTATTCTCATACTAATTAAATATATTTTTCCCCACACAGTAACAACAACATACCATTTTTAAACGGTTGCGATGCAACGAAGGATGAACGCGTTTTTACTCCAAATGTGTGGAATGTATATTCAACACAGTTTCTGGAAAAAGAATCACTTTTTAGACATGTATAAATCATTTACCCTCTATTCTTAATTAGTAATGTATTTAATTACTTTACGTGTCATTAATTATTAAAGATGTATTACAATGCTATTTTTAAATGAGAATATTATAATATAATATATATATAATATTAATTATATATATATATATAAATATTATATATATATATATATATTTATAATATAATATATATATTAAATAATAAAAAAAAATCTTACCATCTGAATAAGTATGATTTGAATAATCCTCGTTGTTAGATATAAGAACTCAGCCCAATGATCAACAGGAATCAACGAAGGTGCCTTTAAGTGTGAGCGTAAGAGCTCCTGATTATGAATGCCATATCGTGTAGTACGGCCGCTTTATATATGACGTCTGCTCCCCCAAATCTATACAGTGTTGCCAAATAACCTCTGTATGATGCACTCTGTGGCCAAACCTACCAGTTTGTTTAATAAGATGTAATTAAAATGTATTGCAATCACTTTATGCAAATGGTTAACGCATAAAATCATTTTCATGTTTCGCGTTAATTTTTTCTGAAGGGGCGGAGCCTAAAAAAGAGATAAGCCTAAAAATATTTCAGGTTTTACTATTGCGTAGATGTTTTGTATGTGCTGGTGTGTGTGTGTGTGTGTGTGTGATGTGTAATTTCTTAGTTTTCATACAAGATTAACTATCGTTTAAAGTCTTTGTTAAGGATGTTAATGGTAGTTAACATTGATATATTAATGATATGTTTGAAAAAGTTGATAGGTTACGTTTTGTGATGTTGTGTTAGTTAACTCGACTGTGTTAGAGTGTGGGAGTGTTTGTTATGTTATCGAGTTATCGTGCTTAAGGTGCTTTAGGTTAGCGTTGTACATTATATTTTTAGTTTCCGATATGCTATGTTATCTTTATTAGTGTGAAAACTTTGGACAGCTTATTTCGTTTGATCAGTTTATAAGAATTTGTTTTATGTAGTTTATCCCAAAATGATACGCGAAATGTGACGTTGAGTCAATAGGAGGTCAATAGATCGACATAGATCACAACTGACAGGGAGGGTGAGTGATGTGGTGATTGTACAGGATTTACTGCTTAGGGTATGTGAAAACATGTTCAATGTTAGTAAAAAATTGACCTTAATCAATAGACAATAGATCAAGTAGATCAATAGATCAATAGGATCAATTGATCAGTAGACCATGAATGAGTTGAATGGTGGGTTTGATTACAGATTTACTTCTTTAGGGTATGTAAAACAGGAGACAATTTTTAGTAAAAATTTACCTTAATCAATAGATAAGTAGATTAATAGATCAATAGATCATGATAGATCAAAGATCCAAATGGACAGGGGAGTGAGGTGGGATGTGGTTTGGGATGTTACGTTTTACTGCTTAGTATGGGTAAAACATTACAATATTTAGATAAAAAATTTACCCTTAATCAATTATCCAATAGAATCAATAGATCCCAATAGACCATAATCAATAGGACAATAGATTCAAAACCTGGGACAGAAAGATATGATTATGTGACAGAAAGACCTGAAAAACCGTAAATTACCCGTAAAACCATGAAAATATAAAAAAAAGTTAACAAAACAAAAAGAAAAGAATGTGAAAAAAAAATAAAATATAATAAAAAAAGATATAAAAATAAATAAAGTGGAAATAATAAAATTAAGACTTAAAAAATGTATTAAAAGCAAAAATGAACAATGCGGGTTAACATAAAACATGAAAAATAAAATAAAATAACATAAAAAATGAGGAAAGGTAAAAAGTAAAAAAATAAGAAAAAAA
>JABUQX010089280.1:35000-38279 GCA_015478945.1 Trachelipus rathkii | reverse complement strand
AAAATATTTATTATATTATTTATAGTTATAAATCTGTATAGTTATTTCTAGTTGAACTTTAAATCAAATAATCACTTACAACAAAAAAAATATTCTAAAATAATTTTTTTTTTTTTTCATGTTTTGTATCATTATGGAATCAGAAAGGTAAAAGAAATTATTCCACATAAATCATCCAATAGACCAGAAAGTATTACTTTCAAGGAATTATAACTATTTTTATTTCAAAACTACCTTTTAAAATATAGCTCTCCCGGCCGGAGAAAGCCGGAGACTAGTGGTCTCCGGCCGGAAAGAAAATGTCCGGAGACCTTTTAAAAAAGGGCCAGGGAACTCCGGCCAGCCGGAGGCCGGGTAGCCGGAGATCCGTCGGTCTGCTTTATGATATTTTTTATTGCATCCCTAATATATATATATATATATATACTATATATATATATATATATATATATATATATTCCAACTATATCTCCAAAGTAACATAAGTATATAAGATATACATATATATATAATATATTATATATATATATACTATATATATATATATTTATATAGATATATAATATATATATATATATATATATATATATATATATATATATATATATATATAACTCTATTGATATATAGATATATATTATATAATATATATATATATATTATTATAATATATATATATATATTATATATATATATATATAATAATATATATATATATATATATATATATATATATAAAATATATATAAATATAATATATATATATAATATACCCGTATAAATATAATATATATATATATATAATATATATATATATATATATATATATATATATAATATATATATATAATATATATATACTATATATATTATATATATATATACATAAATATATATATATATATATATTATATATATATATTATATATATTATAATATATATAGTATTATAATATATATATATATATATTATATAATATATAATATCTACCTAACAAAAACTTTACCATAAATCCTAGACTTTAGAAAAGCCCCAAGTATAGCCCTAACCCTAATAGTTATGAAAACCTCCAACTAGGCCCTTAACCTAATGGATATGAAAGCCCTCAACTAGGCCCTAACCTAATGATTATGAAAGCCCAACTAAGTTCATGAATCTAAAAGGAATTATGAAAGCCCCTGAACTAGGGCTTAAGTTAATGGAGTATTGTTCCCCCTTATGTAGGAGGTAAGGCAATATATATATATATATATATATATATATATATAAAGACACTATATATATAAATATATATAACATATATATATATATATAATATATATATACATATATATATATATATATATATATGTATATATAAAGCCTATATACTCACGGATTACTTAACATTTTTTAGTATTACACTAAAATTTAAATTTGTCTTGTAAAATCTAATTAAAATACTATAACAAGGCTGGTAAGACGAATCCATCATTACAAATTATGAAATAAATCCTAAAATTTCATATTTAAATTCGGGTAAAAAAATCTGATAAATTTAACTTATCACAACCGATAACATCCTCTCTCAGATAGTTAATGATGAACCTTGTCATATGAATAAATAAATTGTTTATATATATAGATTTATATCCAAGACTTGATATATCGATATATATCGATTAACATAAAATATCGAAGGTAAGACGAAAGGTTCAATTTGTCCTAAATTGCATTCATTAATTTAAAAAATGGTAAAATATATTATTAACACATTCCATGTGCTTGCAAAATACCCGGTTGGCTTAAAACGTTGTGTTAGTTTTTTTTTATAATAGCGATTTTGATTGCCACCTAATTAAAAGCAATAAAATTTTTGTAATTTATGTTCATTGCGCGAAGAAATATATAGAAATGACATCACAATACAAGGATCAAGCACACACACAGACCATCGGAACACAACATCACACTCACACTCACACTCACACCTCACACTCAACAACATCACACTCCAATTATTATTATATATAATATATATATATAGATATATATATATATAATATATATATATATATATATATATATATATATATATATTATATAATATATTTATACATATAAATATATATATATATTATAATATAAATTTATTATATATATAATACATATATATATATTATATATATATATATATATATATATAATATATAATATATAATTATATATATATAATATATATATATATATATATATATATATATATATATATATATATTATATATAATATTATATAGATATTATATATATATATAGTATATATATATATATATAATATATAATTCTTAGGCACGCAACCATGGGACTTAGTTCACGTGTTGCCAGGGATCATGGGTAAGAGTGTGACAATATGCAAAAACATCATTGAAGTAAGTATAAATTTAATCATATTATAGGAATTTATTTTTCTTAAAGAGACGCTGCCTTAAATTTTTAATCAAATTAGCTGTTAATTGTATAAAACACTGCATTCATTTGCACAAAATCGCTACTATAGAGCTGCTATAGAAGAATAGTGGTACAATCTCAAAAAATGAAGTTTTAGGTTGAATTCATGAACAAATAAAAAAAAATTAATAATAATCCCTCCACTGGAATAACGACACATGCGTAATACTTCTCATACTCTCCAGAGAAATGAAACTCGTACAAAACTCGTTTATTTTTAATTAATCGATATTTTATTTTATTTGAATCTCTCTCTCAATTACCAAAGCGTTGGTCTCTCATTGTAACTCTCTCCTCTCTCTCTCTGCTCTCTCTCTCTCTCTCTGCTCTCTTCTCTCTTCTCTCTTCTCTCTCTCTCTCTCTGCTCTCTCTCTCTGCTCTCTCTCTGAAAAAATAATACTCAGCTGACATTGTGTCATTGTTCTTTTGAAGCAGAAGTTTGTAGATTTTAATTTCTTTTTTTTTGTTCACTCATACTTAGAATCTACAACACTGGGTCGTTGGTTGGACCGATTGGAACCTCGCTCTCGATCTGGAAGGTGGACCAAACTGGGTCCAAAACTTTGCAGATTCCCCTATACTTGTTAATCCTGTAAGAGAAACTCGAGTATCGTCTCATAAACCTAGCCGATTAAAGGCAAACCAACTTTCACACAATTTTAGACCGCTACCCTTTCCCTTGTATAAACGACCTCCTCAGCACATTAGGCAAAAGCTCTCTCTTTACCACTGTTGACCTTCTTAATGCATATCATGCACTAAAAATTGAGGAGGGCTCCCAACCATTCCTC
>JABUQX010089280.1:27500-30000 GCA_015478945.1 Trachelipus rathkii | reverse complement strand
TATTTTGTTGTGATATGTTCCCTGAGTTGAAAAAATTCGTTTGATGGAAGCTGGAAGAGGGAAGTGTTTTTTGTGGTAGAGGGGATGGAAAATCAATGGATGGGAGTGGTAGACGAGCAGGAGGTTTAGCGACAGGGTCCAATATTTGCACCAGCACACCCAATTTTAGCCCCACCTAAAAATGATCATAACATTCTTAATTTTCAGGTAATTTTGATAAGAAACAGCAAACTGTAGCTTTTTCTGACACTTAAAACGTCGTTTTGAGATGTCTTTCTTTGTCTGCAGTCATTTTTTAAGAATTTTCATTTTTGCCAACCTATGTTTTGATATTTTTCACTTCAACCACTACAATTTTTTTTAAATGACTTCAAGCTTGAAATACACATAGATGGGTGTATTACTTAGAGAATCCATTAAATGGTTTTTAGATTTTTTTGAAATTTATTTTCAGCGATGTCGAAATTCAAAACCTACTTTTTTTAATGAAAAATTGCAATATTTTTTTACCTGTTCATGCCATCAGGATGAAACTTTCACATCATATGCAGTCTGGAGAGATTCTCATTTTTTATTATATAGTTTCTTTGTATATGCATCAGTCTTGGATTAGTCCTTGGAGTAAATTTTAAAAGAAAAATGTTTGGAAATTTAATTTTTTTTCTAAGTATACAAAATATTATCTAAGTAAAAAGATTTATCTCGCCCGACTCTACAAACCCTAAAAATTTGATATTGTTTGGAAAAATAGGAAAAAAATATATCAATATTTCCCATTTCAGAAAAAAGGTAATATTTATGAAAAGTAAAATATTGATATGCATTTTTTTCTACATATCCGATGAACATCTAATTTTCAGGGCTTGTATAGTCGAGTTGCTCCAAAGGTATATTCCGAACAATATCGAATTCCATCTCAGTTTCTCATTCACATAAATGAATGGATCAGTTCTTTAGTTTTTTCCACCGCCAATCTCTTTCTCACACAACTAACCTTTCCTTGTATTTCCTGTATTTAATTTCTATCCTCCCAGAAACCTAGCCGATTAAAGGCAAACCAACTTTCACACAATTTTAGACCACTACCCTTTCCCTTGTATAAACGACCTCCTCAACACATTAGGCAAAAGCTCTCTCTTTACCACTGTTGACCTTCTTAATGCATATCATGCACTAAAAATTGAGGAGGGCTCCGAAAACCATTCCATCACTTTTCGCACCCAAAGAGGGAACAATTCTCGTCCCACTAGGACTAAATTTTGAACTCTCAAACGTACCTCCTGCTTCTTTTGCACACACAATGAAATTAGCTCTCTCTCTGCTCTCTCTCTCTTTCTCTCTCTCTTCTCTCTATTCTCCTCCTCTCTTCTCTCTCTCTCTGCTTCTCTCTCTATTATTAGGCACAGCTTGCAGTATGTTCTATATGACGTTTTCAATCACAGGCCACTCGACTTTCCCACCAATTTTCAAAAACATCATTAAAGTTCTGACTTCGTTGAGTAAAAACTAACCTTCGCATTAAACCCACCAAATGTAATTTTCTCAGAACAAGTGTCATTTTCCTAGGTTTTTGCACCTCAACTAATGGCATAAGTCCTGATCCCGCCAAGTTAATAACACTTCAATCATTCACACCTTCCGCCAATACTGCGGAAACACGTTCACTCATGAGTTTCCTAAAATATTTCAGCAATTTAGGGCAAAAAAATTTATTTTAATAATTTCCTTGTATATACAGTAGTTTTGAATTTGTCCTTGAAACAAATTTTCAACTCAAAATTTCTTGGAAATTTAAACAAAATTTTTTTTGAGTATAGAAAAAAATAATCTAAGTAAAAAACATTTAGCTAACCCGACTATACAAGCCCTGAAAATTAGATGTTCATCGGATATGTAGAAAAAAATGCATATCAATATTTTACTTTTCATAAATATTACCTTTTTTCTGAAATGTGAAATATTGATATATTTTTTTCCTATATATCCGAACAATATCAAATTTTTAGGGTTTGTAGAGTCGGGCGAGATAAATCTTTTTACTTAGATAATATTTTGTATACTTAGAAAAAAAAATTAAATTTCCAAACATTTTTCTTTTAAAATTTACTCCAAGGACTAATCCAAGACTGATGCATATACAAAGAAACTATATAATAAAAAATGAGAATCTCTCCAGACTGCATATGATGTGAAAGTTTCATCCTGATGGCATGAACAGGTAAAAAAATATTGCAATTTTTTCATTAAAAAAAGTAGGTTTTGAATTTCGACATTGCTGAAAATAAATTTCAAAAAAAATCTAAAAACCATTACATGGATTCTCTAAGTAATAGACCCATCTATGTGTATTTCAAGCTTGAAGTCATTTAAAAAAAATTGTAGTGGTTGAAGTGAAAAATATCAAAACATAGGTTGGCAAAAATGAAAATTCTTAAAAAATGACTGCAGACAAAGAAAAACATCTCAAAACGACGTTTTAAAGGGTCAGAAAAAGCTACAG
>JABUQX010089280.1:7500-20000 GCA_015478945.1 Trachelipus rathkii | reverse complement strand
AAATTTGAGTATTTATTAGTCAGTAAAACTACTGGCCGTTTAAAAGAATTACTAAATTTAAGTCATTTTCGTAGTCGGTAAACACACAATTACCCAACTAGCCGACGACTTTAAAGAGTTAATAATTGCCCCAACGTACGCGAAAAACACATTTTTTACAGTTCAACTTCACACTTATAACTCCTATTCTTCAGTTTGTCCGAAAAAGCAAAGTTAGCTTTTTTCAAAATATACTCCCTAAGCACACATACAGTCAAACCACAAACCCACCTCACCGTTTCACTCAATACATAAAAACAAACCTTTTTCGATAAAATGATTAGGTGTTGTTTTAAGACAACACATTATATATTCTGCAGAAGTTTGCGCTTTGAAATAATCTGCGTTCGATTTGAACTATGTCTGCAGGTTAGGACCTGATAAGATTAACAGATTTTAAATACTTATATATTATATATATCATATTATATATAATATATATATATTGATGATATATATATATATATATATTATATATATATTATAATATATATATCATATATATATATATATACTATATTATATATATATATATATTATATATATTATATATAATATATATTATAATAATATTATATATATAATATATAATAATATATATATATATATATATATAATATATATAGTATATATATATATTATATATATATATATATACTATATATATATATACTATAGTAATATATATATATATATATATATATATATATTATATATATATATATATTATAACATAAAGTCAGTATATTCACGCATAGATATTTGCTGCGTTTGCAGGATGAAGTAGTCGAGCGTCATCTAATTTTGTTGATTTTTTTAGTTAAACTGTCCAGCATATTTATATATATATCTGGGATTGTTTCAATTAAATCGAGACTTCTCTTCCTTTCAAATATATTAAATATTTTTCGTTAAATATTTGTTGCGTTATAAAAAAAATAGATATATATTTCGGGCAATTTAGTATCTTTGCAGTAATTATTATTTTGGGTTATTTGGGTATTTTATATTGCCTTTCGCCAATCATTTGCCCATTAAATCTTAGGTGGTGGTAAATATCGTGCGTTTTGCTCATATAAATAAGTAGGCATTTTTTTTTGCTTTTTTTTTGGCGTATTTTTTGCTTTTTGCGGTTTTTTGGTTTTCAAATTATTCATTTTTACAACAACAAAAAATCAATACTCTCTCTCCTTCCGAGAGCAATAAGCAACACTCAGACCCACACAATGACGCTCGATAACACTCGCACCATACGACACAAACAAGCACAGACCACATCACAGATAAGCTCAAGGGTCGACCAAGATCAAATTGCGCCCACGAGAAGACACAAAACAGCGCCCAACCACCTCACACACTCACTCACTCCTCACAGTACCACTAGACACACCAACAAAATCCCTAACAACCCACATCACACAACCAAAAAACCAAAGAACAGATTAAAGTCCAAACCACGAAAACAACACACACATAGCATACCCCACATTACACACCTCAGCAAAGCACAACTCCGACCACGACTGATAACTCTCAAACACACAGAGAAAAACACATAAACACCACAAGATATAATAAAACACAATACTTAACCCTACCAACATACTACTGCCCCAACTCCTCCGAACACACAAGCGACACAACAACGCCCATCAATCACACCACTATAACGATCACATCACAAACCTAAACCCCTCCACAAACAAAACTGAAAGCAGAAAATATACAAAATACCACACAAATTCGACACCCGAGCGAACGATACTAAAAAAACAAACAACATACCCCACACACTTAATTCAAAAAAACCATAAACCTTACACCTCGCAAAACAAAAAGATACTCCAACCACAGAACATATCAATTCCTTCACAACATAAAACATACACTCGCACACATCCGTACAAATCCATATCTCGCCCACCGCACACACACAACTAATAATCTTGAAGCACAACAAACCCAACCGGCATCCACAACCAACATTCACTAATAAACACACGAAAATAAGAACACCCAACACAATTCACCCAAATAAGACTCACTCGCAACACCAAGAAGATAACCATTCACAATTCCATCTACTCACTTCCTTCCTACACACAAACGAATACCACTCGCCAAACACCCCTACCCAATAGAGCAGCACCCAATTCAGACAACGGCCATACATCTTGAAGACGGAATATCACGTCAAGATGATGCAGAATATACATGACACAAAAAATAAATCATGCCACCATCTAACAAAACACGCCGCACCAAAGATACCAAACACGAAAAAACCCAAACATAAAACACCCAACCAACAATAAAATGTCAAAGAGTTCAGGGCGTTGACGGGGACCGGCATTTCTTTCCGCTCGTTTATTTCTGTCATTCTCACACACAACATGACAGAATTCACATCGAGGGCACAACAAGACACAATAATACCAACTATCACCCAAGCGCACCCCACAACCCACCACCAAACATGCAAAACCACACTTTATAAACATGCCACCCCAACCACCCCCACCCAAGATCATCTATACACACAAAGTCATTACCACCCCAACAGACTCTCATACAACGGCTACAAAATACGCCAGCTCAACAGACTATCGTTGAGCCACCCAAAAATATCACTACTAACAACAGTGCTAAAAACTCCCAATTCTCAGCGACCAAGATCGCTAATTATACCTGAAAACATCGAAATTAACCACGAGACACGCTCTTACCACCGTATACGAACCAATATATTAATATACACCCCCTCCTCCTCATAGTCAAAATCTCACCACTAAAAAATCGAATTACCTGCCCGATACAACTCACACCTTATCATAACCAGATAGAAATAACACAAAATCCACAACACCACCTCAAGAAACCACAACAACCCTAATAATAACCGACCTACAACCACTATCCTCCCTGTCTGACCAAAAAGAGGAGAGCATATTCATGAGCTCAAGGATTTAGGACTCGATTTCTTTGAAGATCCTAAGGCGGGCTGTAAGCTCATGAGTCATATAATCGTGAACAAACTTCCAACTGGCTTTCTTCGTGAGCTCAAATTAATCACACAGGATGAATATCCTTCGTTAATATAATTTAGCATTACGCGTAAAATAGATCAAGTCTCATGGAGAAGGGGAGGGAGAAAAAATAAAATCTAGCCCTAAAAAGGGCGATTTGAGGCGTAACTCGTGGCTACCTTGTGAGCCATAACTCGGCTAAATCGTCAGCTTTTAACCACACTTCACAGACAATCCAACAAAAACTCAACTCCAAAACAACAGCAGCCAGCCACAATTACAGCCCACACATCAAGATCATTTCATCGTCAGAACAGATGAACCAGAAACGCAAACAACAACACGCACAGAACTCCACCACACAAACAAAAAAGAAAAACTACCAGCTATTATAAAAAACAACCAACAAACCCCCCATCACCACCACCAAACACGATAGACGAACGCACGAAACACATTAATATACACCAAAAAATATAACAGCTCTCACTCGCCAATTAGACAATTTTCTTTGTTAAAACAACAAAACAGAGAACAACTTTTCATCAATCCAGAACTCACTGCACACATTCCTCTCACTTCCGGAGTTATATTCCTTTCTCCATACGCACCCCAAGCCAGAGAGACTGAAACTCCAGAAACATATAAAGCAGCAATGACGCATGTGCTCAGCTGCCTCAAGCAGCAAGCTATTTCGCTAATAAATGTCCTGCCAAGAGGTAATGGCTTAGTCACCCAGCAGAACCAGAACCGAACAAATATCACGGACCCCCGCCAGCAAACACAACAAACCCAATCCCACCAATAACAGGCTACCTAAAACTGAGATTATATCCATAATACGCAGCAACGTGTAACAAACAGCCTGCCAGACCTCTTTATCGGAAAACACCCACGCAAATACACGTCCCCGCATCTGATCCACCACACAAAAACACACAAATCCACACAAAAAAGACTCGACAGAAATAAGACAAGCACCCACAACAGAAGACACTAGACAGTCAAAAGGCACCACGCCGACCCTATAAATCTCACACATAACTTAAAATCATATCTGTATAAATACAGGTACAGCCTCATCCGTGGGTCAAAATATTCTGCCCACTCTCTCCTTTAATGCCCACTCTCTCCCTTAACATCAAGAAGGGCAATAAAATAGTCCCTGTACGCGTGCTTCTCGATTTTGGTAGTCAGTCCACGTATTTTCATAGGAGCATTCTTAAAAAATTGGGAGTCAATGAAAATAGTCTTCCTAGTCATCAGAGCTCCATTAAAACATTTTTGGGAGAGGAATTAAGATCCTTACGGTCTTTAATTTAGAGATGGGCTTTGTGTGTCGGAAATATTCGAGCGCCTACTGTAAATATTGAAACTATACTGAAACTCTCGAAAAATCTCAAGCAACTTCTCATCAATCCGTAACTAACACAAGAGTAACCTGACAAGACCAGCAGAAAACAGCGACACCTAACAAAATAGAACACAACACTCAACGTCTTACACCAAACAAAATCCACCACGAGTAATCATAAAAACAAAAACCACAACACACCACCACCGACAAAACCCCCACCAACCACACACACGCCAAACCCAACACAAAAACCACACAAAAACACCCAAAACCACACACAAACAACACAACCCCACAACACATGCCAACACCACAACCCACCAAAACACCACACACCACAAACAACCACACAAACAACAACACAAACAAAACACATAACACAAACCAACCCAACCAAAAAACACCCCACAACCACAACACCCCCACAAACCAACCACCACCAAACAAACAACAACCAAAACCAAACACCCAAAACCCCACAGCAGCAACAACAACACACCAACAACACCCAAAACACCCCAACCACAACAAACCACACCCACCCACCCACCAAACAAAAAACACCACACACAAAAACACAAAACAAAAAAACACCAAACACAACAACCACTCACACCACCAACCCCCAACACCCAAACAAAAAACAACCACACAACCACAAAAACCACAAAAAAACACACCCCACCCAAACCACCCACACCAACAACCCAACACCAATCACGCCACACACACAACCACCAACCATAACCAAACAACACCCACAACCACCAACAAACAGCCAACACTCAGAACAAACACGAACCAAAACCCAAAACACCAACAAAACACCACACAAACAACACAAACACAACCACCAAAAAACACACAACAAACAACAACTACACCACAACACCCCACGGACACCACAAAGCCCCATCACAACCACCACGCAAAGCACCACAACAACAAACCACACAAAAACCAAAACATCCAACCCCAACCCAACAAACTAACCACACCACACACACAAAACAACACACCCAACAACAAACCAAAACCAACACCCCCACCCCACCACACCACCCAACAACCCCCACAACACAACACCCCACAACACAAACACACACGACAACACCACCACCCCACCAAGACAAAACCCCACCCACACACCACCAACAACACCACACAACAACACACCAAAACACCCCCACAACCAACACCACAACACACCCCACACAAAACCACCACACACACACACACCAACAAACACACACACACACAAACAAAAAAACGCACCAACAAACAAAAACAACAACAACACACAAACCCACCACAAACCAACACACAGACAACACCACCCACACACACAACACCCACAAACACACACCACCAACCACACACACCACCCAAACCGCAACCCACCACAACACCAAAAACCCAAACAACCCAAACCACCAACACACCCCCAACCAACCACCCAAAACACCCACACACCCAACCCACAACAAAATCAACAAACCCACCACACACCAACACAACAAAACAACAAAAAAGCACAACACACCACCACCCATCACACAAAAACCCCCACCCCACAACACCACAAACCCCACCCCACCACCCACACACCAAACCACCAACCCACCACCACCAACCAAACCAACCAACACCACACCCCACAACAACAAACACACCAACACCCAGCACAACCCACAAAAAAACAACCCACAACGAAACACCACAGACCAACCGAACAACCACCCACACACCCCCACAACACAAAACAACCCACAACACAACACCAACACAACCCAACCCCGACAACAACCGAACACAACACCAACACACCACACACACCCAAAACCCACAACCCAAAAACCACCAAACCAACCCCAAACCACACACAAAACACCAACAACCACAAAACAAAACACAACACACCACCCAAACCAAAACCAACACCACCACCACAACAACAAAAACACAACCACAAACACCACCAAAAACAAAACCAACACAACCACCAACAAACCCCCAACACACACACCGGCCCGCCGAGCCAACCAACACACCACCAAACCAACACCCACACCACCACCCAACCCAACCACCAAAACCCACCAAAAACAACCCACCCCAACAAACCAACCACACACCCCACAAACAACACAAAACCAATAAAAACACACCAACAAACTCCCACAAATCCTCCACAAACCAAAAACACCACAGAAACCCCCAATAAACAAAAACACCACCAAAAACCAAACACACCCACAACCAACCGCACCACCAAAACCCACCCCCAAAAAAAAACCAACAAACAACACACAAACATCCTCACCAGAAAACTAGCACACACACACCAAACACACAAACACACCACACCAACAACGCCACCAAAACCCCACCACAAACCACACCACCACACACCAACCAACACCCCCAAACAAACAAAAGAACCAAAACACACCAAAAACCAAACCAAACACTGTACCCAACAAAACACCACCCCCACCACAACAAACAACAAACAGCAAACAACAAACAACACAAGACCAACACACCCACACACAACCACAAAACACAACACACCAAAAACACAACCAACAATCCACAAGCCAACCGCCACAAACCAACCCACAACCCCAAACTCCAAACCCCCCAACCACCAACACCACCAACACCCCACCCACCGAACAAACCAACAACAACACACCAGAAAACAACAAAACCCAACATCAACACCACCCACCCCAAAAAAATAAACACACACACCACAAAAACCAAAAACAACAACTTACCAACACAAACACCCAAAAAACCAAAACGCACCACAAACCACAAACCCACACCAACACACACACCAAACACAACAAACAACAAAACCCAACCCCAACCCAAACAACCACCACACACTAACCAAACAAAAAAACAAACACAACAACCACCAACCACCCACGAACCTTAACAAAAAACCATACACTACCACCACCCAAACACACCCACACCCGCAAACCAAACGCACCACACACACAAACCACATCACAAACCCACCCACAACACACCCAACACCACAAACCCCACACAACCAACACACACAAAACAAAACCCAAACCACAAACACAACCCCCCACAACAACCACACACAACCATAACAACACCCACCAACACCCAACCAAAAGAACCCCACACCAAAGCACCGCGCCCCTACCCACGCCAAACCACGAACAAACGACACCAAAAACCGCCAAAACCCACCAACACCCCCAACCCACAAAAACAACAACCTCCCACCAACAACACCCAACAGACCCCAACCCCCCACCAAACAAACACCAAAAACAAAAACCCAAACCAAACCCACCCACACCACAAAACAACCACCAACCCAACCATCACAACCAACACCAAACCACACACCCAACACAAAACCACCCCACACCACCCACACCACCCAACACACCCCATACCACCAACAAACAACCACAGACCCACCACACACACGACAACCACCAACACAACACACCCCCCCCAACAAGCCCACACAAAAACATCACAACAAACCACCACACCCACACAACCCCACACACAAAAACACACCCACACACCAACCCCACACCCAAAACCCCACAAAACACACCCCACACACAACCCCCCAAAACAACACCACCAAACAACAACACACCACACCCAACAACCCAAAACGAACCCCAAAAAACAACCACAACACACCACAACACCACACAAAAGCACCCACACCCACAAAAACCCAACAACCAACACACACACACAACCAAACACAACACGCCCACACACAAAAACCGCCCCACACACACAACCACAAACACCACAACAACCCAACAGCACACACACACCCCCAAAACCCCACCACACACCCCCCACCGCCCACACCCCTCCCCCCCCACAAACCCAAACGCAAACCACACACAAACCAACCCAACAACACCCCAAAAAACAACGAAAACAAAAAAAACAACACAAACACAACACCAACACAACACCACAACAACAAACAAAAAACAACAAACAACAAACAACAACCAAAAAAAAAACCCAACCCAAAAAAAAAAAACCAGCACACCAAACAAAACACACCAAACACCCAAACAACCCCACCACAAAACCCCACACAAACAAAACAAAAACCAAACCAAGCACCCACCCCACACACAGCGAAAATTCTCGGGGGACCTACTCGCCTATCTTCAAGCGACTCGCCTGAACAATATTATATATATTATAATATATATATATATATAATATATATATATATATATATATATATACTAAATATATAAGGGTAATTTGAATTTACTGCTTTGTGGATTATAAGACATTATATATTTACAGTTCATAGATTTTCATATCGATGAAAAAAATTTGAATTTTTCCTATAATTTTGGAAAAATTTTATCATTTTTTTGGAGGAAGGAAAATGTTCATCTGAGCGCATTATTTCCTCGTTTATTTATAATAAGATCTTTGTGTTGGGATAATGGAAAATAATATTAATGTATTATACAGGGATTACCACATTGAAATTGAAAATTATTAATTCCAATCAATAATAATAATAATAATAATAATAATTAATAATAATAATAATAATAATAATAATAATAATAATAATAAAAAAAAAAATAATAATAATAATAAATAATAATAATAATAATAATAATAAAAATAATAATAATAATAATAATAATAATAATAATAATAATAATAATAAAAATAATAATAATACATAATAATAGCAAGAGATTATAATAATAATAATATAATAATTAATAATAATAACATTGACCTTTAACGCAATAACAATAGCAATAGCAATAACAATAACATAACAATAAACAATAACAATAATAATAACAATAACAATAACAATAACAATAGAACAATAACAATAACAATAACAATAACAATAACGAATAACATAACAATAACAATAACAATAATAATAAATATCAATTAATAATGAAATAATATAATTAATTATAATAAGAATAATGAATAATAATAATAATAATAATGAATTAATAATAATAATAATAATAATAATTAATAATAATGATGATGGATGAGGATGATGATGATTGATGATTAAATATTAATAACATAATTATTTAATAATTTGACCAAACCTGGTTTTCCAACGAGCCCATTCCATCATTGTATTTATCTGTTCACGTGTTTAGTTTGATAAAAACCTGCTAAAATTACTTACATATTATTAATATGCAACATTTTACAACTTATCATTAACTGAACGTGACACAAATGAATGTATTTATGAAATTGGTCGTTTCAAAACCAGTTTTGTCAAATTATATAAAATATTATTGTTTAATTATTATTTTTATTCATCATCATCATCATCATCATCATTCATCATCATCATCACTCATCATCATCAATCATCATCATCAGTCATCATTCATCATCATCATCATTCATATCATCATCATCATCATAATCATCATCATCCACTTTTGCAATATTGCCTCCAGTATACGCACAGCAAACAAATCAAAGCTTTCAACCGGCTATTATACGACTTCTAAGTGGTTAGCATAAAGTTTTTATGAACATAAACACTTTTTTTTTAAAAAACTAAAAATATTGCAGTCTCGAAGACCTATTAAAGATATCTTTTCTCAGAACGGGCCACAGCCACAAATATCATAATAACAAAAGCCCTTGTGGACTTCCTATTATCTAATCATAATAATGCAATTCGAAGAGATAGTTCGCATATCAATCCTCCTTTCTATCGCCTTTGAAAAAGTTAGACAAGCAGCAAGTATAAAGTGTGCTAAATTATATAATGCGAGTTACAAGCATAATCTAAAGAAATGAAGGATCCTTAAAAGCATTTACACTTAACTCAAAAAAATCCTATATCCTAAGTACTAATCTTATGTATTATATTATTATTATTATTTGATTATTATTATTATTATTATTATTATTATTATTATGTATTATTATTAATATTATTATATTATTATTATATTATTATTATAGTTATTTTAATATTATTATTATATTATTTTTTATTATTAGATTATTATTATTATTATTATATATTATTATAATATTTTTTATATTTATTATTATTATTATTATATTATTAATGACTCCAGGTGTAAACGAAGATTCGTTGATAGATAAGACTCATTGATGAAAAAATATAAAAAGGACTGTTGATAGATACAGATATCTGATGAGCTTCACGTATATTTATTGATTTTACACGATAAATGGTTCCTTCTTCAACAAGCCGCTATAAGCACGCGACAGAATCGGTTAAAGCATAAGCGTTATAAAGAGAAAGATTATCATCGAAAAATTGGAAATTTGGAAATCAAAACTTTTTGTGCCCGATTTTGTCAAAAGTTTTGATCATGCTAGCGGCAGTGGAAAACATTCACTGAAATGCAGAAGACCAAAGGGCAAATAATAATATAACTCAGAGAAAGAAGCCTTACTGACAATCAGAGATGTGATAAGGGGACAGCCCAAGTTAAGTTGGTTAGGGTAGGTTAGTTAGATTAGGTTAAGTTAGGTTAGGTTAATTTTGTTGGATTCGTTAGAGAACTCTAAATAACAGATTTTTTTTTTTTACAAAATGTCGACCATCTTGATCCTGTCGATCATTTTTTTCCTGTCGGGTTATCATTTTGGACTATCTTCAATTAGTTTTTTCTGTTATAAGTTAAGTTAAGTTAAGTTAAGTTAAGTTAAGTTAAGTTAAGTTAAGTTAAGTTAAGTTAAGTTAAGTTAAGTTAAGTTAAGTTAAGTTAAGTTAAGTTAAGTTAAGTTAAAAGTTAAGTTGTAAAGTTAAGTTAAGTAAAAGTTAAGTTGTTACGTTAAGTTAAGTTAAGTAAGTTAAGTTAAGTTAAGTTAAGTAGTTTAAGTTAAGTTAAGTTTAAGTTTAAGTAAGTTAACTAAAAATAACTTAATTCTTTCATTAACTTTACATAATTATATATATATAGGTATATATTATTTTAAAGAATATATATATATATATATATATATATATATATAATATATATTATATTATATATATATATATATATATATAAATATATATATATTATTATATATATAGGTTACACCCAAAAAATACTAGAGCGCAAGCTTAGGTTAGAGCCGTAAGAAAATATTGAGGGGTATGAAGAATACGACCGTTATCATGACGACATAATTGTTCATACCGAAACTGGCATGGCAATGTGAAAGTGAGAAAGGAATTGTTAAGTAGATTGGCGGATGTTGGTGCGACCTCTCAGACCTTCGAAATGCGGAATGCGTCAAAGATTTAGAGTTCTTAGGCCATAAACTAACAGAAGGAGCAGTCGTCCTGCAAGACGATAGCAAAAAGAAAATCAGGGATGCATTGAGGCCATGCATGAAGAAGGGGGTTCGATTATTCCTAGGATTGACGGGGTTTACAGAAATTTTATAACTATTTATTCATCGATTTAACTGATTTATAAAAATAAACAGCCGAATAAGGTAATATGGGGAATAGCTCAAGAAAAAGCGTTTAAAGATTTGAGACAGATGTTGATCAGTAAACCTATACTACGAATCCCAGATCTAACGAAAGCTTCGTACTCCAGACAGATGCTAATGACATGGCTATAGGCCCTGTATTGTTACAAGAGTATGAAGATGAGTTGTTTCTCATAGCTTACCTGAGCTAAAAATTAACTGTAAAGGAAAAAGCTTATTCAACATTGGGAAAAGAAGATTGGGAATAATATTCGGAGTACGGAAATTTGATAATTATCTATACGGAAAAGAATTTGTCCTTCAAACGGTAGTCATCACATTAATATATATAAATATATATATTATTATATATATATATAATATATATATATATATATATAGTTATATATAATATATATAATATATATATATATATATATATATATATATATAATAATATTATATATATATATATATGTATTATATATAAATTATATATATATATATTATTATTATATATAATTTTTTATATATATATATATATTATAATAATATATATATATATATATATA
>JABUQX010089279.1:22500-29733 GCA_015478945.1 Trachelipus rathkii | reverse complement strand
ATCGTGTTTCGGAATTCTCAATTTAACTGCCCTAGATTCAATCTCTTGTTCTCACTAAATTATTGTCAAATTAACCTTATTACTATAATTTTTTCTTAGAAGTTTTTCTTATTTGCGATTTCTTTCTTAATACCTAGTGTTCTCCCTTTAAACATTTGACTTAGTTTTTTTGTTTTCTCGCCCCTTCCCGCCAATTCCTTATATATTTTCCCAAATATTTATTTATCGTGTAACCAATTGATTTTTTTTTATATAAGTTTTCATTTCGTTGCTTCTTGTCGTTATATTTCACGTTCACAAAAACTTTTAGAAAGCGTCATCTTATGATGATAATATGTTCATAGTAGTATTAATTAAATATATACTATAGAGTATGAGTGAGTTATGTATAGTAATATATAATATTATACATATATTATATTAGTATATATTATATATATATATATATATATATATATAAATTATATATATATATATATATATTATATATACGTATATATAATAATTTATATATATATATTAACGTACTGATATATATAATATATATATATATAGTATATACTATATAATATATTTATATATTATATATATATATACTATCATATATATAATATATATTATTATAGTATATATATATATATATATGATATATCATTTCTTTATCTTCCTTCTTATTTTCCCAAGAATGGGAGTAAGTTGCGTAACGAGCATCGGAAAAAAGAAAAGCAGTACAAGAACATGACATAAGTCGAAAAGAAAGCCCAGCCTTACCGCCCCGTGCCTCCAGGGGTGTGAGCTCTATATGATTGTGGGTGTGGGTAGTTAGAAACATCATACGCAGTCAGAGAAAATCCACCCGCTAGAGGCTTCTGGACAGCGAATGGAACCCTCACTATTGGTAGGATCGGTGCGTATATGTTAAGGCGTTCATCTCCATTGGCCAGTGGGCCCAATGTGTATTTCCCAGTTATCTTGCCGTCCTGCACAATTCCCCCGGCCATATTCACTCCTATTATACACCTTCTTTCTCGCCTTTACCCCTCCCAACCCTTCACAATTTTTCTTTTCACAAACATTCGTTACTGAGCTCCAATCCTTCTTCGGTCTCTCCCAGCCGGTCGAATCAACACACTCACCACTATAATCCGGTCGGGTGGTATACCAACCGACTTATCAGTTCAGTATCTTTCCTTATGACCGAGGTGATAGCCATCTCAACATACTCATTTAGTGTTTCTCTCATATCTCTTTTCTATCGTGATACATGATCGTCTGTAATACGTGTGTGCATTTCTCAGCTTATCAGATTGCTGTCTGCTGATGCGCGTAGCCACACCCCATAATATTTGTTGATAATATAATTAATATAGTGATGTATAGTGAGTAGTGAGAGTAGTAGTAGATATATAGTATATATTATATATATATAAATAGTTATAAATATATATATATAAGAGTGGTATTATATATATATAATATATTCTTTCTTTCGTTCTTCTTCATCTTCCTTTTAATTACCAAGCTGGGGTGGGGAGTGAAGGCGGGCGGGGGAGACAGTAGTTAGAAAGAGAGAAGTTAGTAGATAGAAGAAGTAGGTAGGACAGCAGAACCAGAACTCCTCTAGAACGGTGTTCATTCCTCATTTTTTATAATGTCTTCTCAGACCTAGCACACCCTAAGATTGTCATCTGACACGATTGTTAAACTTTTTGGGTTAGATCTACTCGTTATTCAGACATAGTGCTCGCGAACTGAGCGTTATATCTAATAGACACAAGGGTTTAACAAACATACCCTCCGTTAAGCACACCTTAGCACACTCAAACTTAATCCCTTTTACATTCACCAAACGAATTTTAATGCACCAGCCACTTCGCCATCACAACTATTTTCTACTTGTGTACACTGCATCACCGTTCCATTGCTCACTCTACTGAATTTATACTGCCTAAAAGTTAAAATCTAGTTAGTTCCAGCTGCTCACATGGCATGAACATTGAACTTTCAGTTTGTACTGGAGGTACTGTCTCTCTACGTCATAACTCATTAACGCTTAGCTCTTAATCCACGTGGGTTACTGTGTGTCTAAGCCTCTCGATTTATCGGATTACCGCCTTGCCAAACTCTCGTACCGAATGCCGTCTCCGAACCTCCCTTCTTCAGGACGCAGACAAAACCAAATTCATCCGCATATAATAAGTAGGGGCACCCTCCACTCATCTCCATTCTCCATCATTCACACCATTTCCTGCCATACCCACTTCGAATTCTTTCATAACCCCTCTGCATATACAAATTGAATCAACCAAGAGACAACACAACCCTGTCATCACTCCGCTATTAATCCTAAACCAATCACCATTGACACCATTCTTACACACGCCTCACTATCCTCATACATATTTTGATTCCACAGAAGCCTACCACCAACACCAAATATCACTAACACCTGCCATAAGAGTTACCCTATTACGCCATCATACGCGTGTTGTTGTAAATGTCCAGTAAAAAACCTATAAGTTGACATTTTATCTTTCCTTCCCTCATTTGCTCAAATCATGTTTGTTGTCGAATGTTGGTAAAAGGGGATCGTTGAAGCCACACATCCTCTACCACTTTCTTAAAAGGCACCTTGTTCTTCACCAATCAGTCCTTCAGTCACTCGACGCACTACTTTGATCAAAAATACCAGCATATATCTTCTCTACAAACTCAATAAACTATAATCCTATAATTTCTAAAGTTCCCTTATCTCTCTTATACTATGTGATATATTCTTTACGTGCTCTTCCTCCAATCCCTTGGAACGTATACCTCCATAAACGCTTTATTACACATATATATAAGATTCCAATCAATCACCATCTCGCCTCCGTTCTTGATCATCTTACCAGTAATTACATCAGATCACTACCTGCAGATTTACTTTCCTCAACTTTCTCACTCTACCCATTACGCTCTTCTTTGTGAATAACCTCATCCCCAAATATACGCGTTTATTGCTTCTTGCATTATCAAATCCCCCTCCATTTGGGGCGCCACCCTACACCACAATCACCATCACCTGCCTTCATTTACTGTTAATTATTATGGCAATTTTCGACAAGTACGTCCTCCTACATACACAACACTACCGCATCACAGTCCATCATATCCAATCAGTCTACACAAAAGCAGCACCAACTCCGAACCTATTACACACCATATAATATACTCACAAACGAGGCAGTTCCCCTTATCTCATTCTTAACCTTTATATATATATAATAAGTTATATATAATATATATATATAAATATTATATATATATATATATATATATTATTAATATATATATATTATATATATATATATATATAGTATATTATATAGTATATAAAGTATATATTCTTTCTTTCTTTCTTATCTACCTTTTTTTCCCAAGATTGGGAGTTAAGGTGCGCTACAAGCATCGGAAAATAAAAGCAGTAGGAACTAAAGTCAAACTTTTTAAAATGTTAAGTTACAGCGTTACCGCTGCCCTCTTTACCATTAATTAAGAAAACTCGTCACAGACAGAAATCACCCTAGAGCTTCATGGACCGCGACGGACCACGTCACTATGTAAAATCGTCAATTTGTAAGGGTTCATCCTTTTCCAAGGTGGGCCACAACATGCCCCATTACAAAACCCCGCCATCTCTCCTATCATGCACTTTTATTTCTCGCCTCTGCCAAACTCTACATTTCTCTCCTTCGACATTCGTTCACCGACTCAATCCACTTTCTCTTCGGGTCTCCCAGCCGGTCGGTTGGCCCAACAGCAACTCTTCCACTGTATACATCCGCTTGAACCAACCGGGTATTTTAGTCAATATCATCCTTTCCACCGTGACCAAAATACCATCGTCAACATACTTTCATTATTCATCTCATTTACCCCTTTTTCACACCACACAACTCTCTAATAAGTCATCCTCATTTATTAATTCTTCTCACACCTACACGCCCCTAAAGATTGTCCATCTGAACACATATAACTTTAGATCTATACTTTATATTCCAGACCATAGTCTCCACAATACATTTACACGGTAACAACATACCCTCATGGTAAGACCTAGCGCACTCAAGACTTAGTCCCTTTCATTCACCAACGATTTAATTGCACCAGCAAACCTTCCTGCCATTCGGAAACTTTCCTACACACTCTGCATCATCGTTCCCTTCTCATCCAACACATACCCTAATATTAACTCAGACACTTAGGCCCTCCAGCCTGCTAACCTATCCCATTTCAATAATAAACATACACTTATCTACACTGATTGACTGTCCTCACTCAACAACGCATAAACCTTACTCTGTATTACGTTTACTTTTCAAACCCCTCCTTTTACCATACCCTGCCAAATCTCTTCTACCAATCCTCTCAAACTCTCTTCAGATTCGGTTGTGAGTGAGGACACCTATCGATCGCTGTGCATATAATAGGTAGCGCACCCCCACTCCATCTCCATTCTCAGTCATTCTAACACCATTTCTTCCACCCCCCACCTCGAATTCTGTCATAAACCCCCATCCATATACAAATTGAATAACGCAAGGAGACATAACACACCCTGTCTCACCCGCTATTAATCAATAAACACCACTCCCTTTCCACTCCATTATCCTTACACATGCTTCAATATCGTCATACTACTTTTTGATTCCATTCAAGAAGCTACCACCAACAGCCATATATCACTATACTGCCATTAAAGCTTCCCTTATTAACTCTATTCATACGCCTGTTGTAAATGTGTCGCATTATAGAAGTCTGCTAAATATAATTTATCATATATATAATATATATAATATATTATAATATATATTTATAAATATATATAATATATATATATTGGTGTTGATGTGATGTATAGTATATGTTATGTTTATGATAGTTAATATTAATAATATATGATATATATATATGTGATTAGGTGTATATTTATTATATGTATATAGGGTATATATATATATATTATATATAATATATATAATAATATATATATATATATATATATATATATATATATATATATATATATTAAGTTATTACAAGGGAAATAGGAAGCTCTGTCTGGAAGGAAGCGCGAAGGTTAAAAATGAATAAGGAGAATCTGCTTACAATAATAATGAATTTGGATGGTGATGCGAGGGGAGTGTGGGAAGAACATTTCGAAAATCTTATAACATTGGCGGGGGAGTAATGATGAGGGTGGATATGTGAATTGTGGTGTGGTGTGATGATGCCAATGAATGGTATAGTAATTTTTTGAGGTTCTGATTAGTGAAGAGGAGGGTAATGGGTTAGATTTGAGAAAGCTGAAGAATGACTAAATTCTGCAGATATAGATGAAATTACTGTGAAATGATCAAGAACGGAGGCGAGATGTGATTGAATGGGAGTTAGAAGTTGTGTAACAAAGCGTTTATGGGGTTATGAGATCCGAGGGAATTGTAGGAGAGCGTAGTAATAGCACGCCTTACATAAGTGGTAAGGGAGAGTAAAGGGAACTTGGTAGGAATTATAATAGAAAGTAGTTTATTGAGTTTGTGTAGGAAAAATATATGCTGTGGTATTTATGGATTTTGAAGGTGCGTCGAGTGAGCTGAAGCGACTGATTGGCGAAGGAACAAGGTGCGTTTAGAGTGGTAGAGAGATGTGTGGATCAAATCTTACATTGAGACAAATGATGAGAAAAATGAGGGTGAGAAGAATAAATTTGATATTTAAGTTTTATGCTTTGCAACAGGCCTTATTATAGGATTGATAGTGATGCTCTATGCGGTGTTGGTGGTAAGCTTCTAGATGGAATCAAAAGTATGTATGACGAGTAGGTGAAAGCGTGTTGTTGAAGAATAATTGGGTCGATTGGGTTTAATAATTATATAGTGGAGTGAGCAGGAGTGTGTTAGTCTCCTTGTGTAGTCGGGTTTTGTATGTGAATGGTATGAGGGAAAAATTAGTATGGCGTACGCAAGTGATGGTGTATAGATATGATGCAAAATTGAAGAAATTGGAGGTGTGCCCTACCTATTATTGAGGTATGATTTGTTTAGTTGTGGTGAATCTGAAGGAGTATATGGATTGTAGGTATGCGGCCAGGGTGTGTTAAAAAGGAGGAGGTGTTGAAAGTAAACGTAGGATAAGAGTAGTAAGGTTGAGGTTGTGAGTGAGGACAGTCTCGGTGTGAAGTTAATTAATGGTGAGCAGCTGGAACAAGCGTTAGTTTAAATTATTTTAGGATATATGTTGGATTGAAAAGGGAACGGGATGAGCAGAGTAATGTGAGTAGGAAAGTTGGGTTAACATGCAGGAGTTTAGCTGGTGCAATTAATCATTGGGGATGTTAAAGGACTAAGTCTTTGAAGTGCCGCTAGGGTTTACATTGAGGTATATTGGTTACTTGTTACCATGTTAATGTATAGTAGTGAGACGGTCTGGATTAAGAGGTATAGATCTAGAGTACAAAGTGTTCAGATGGAAAATGTTATGGGCGTATTAGGTGTGAGAAAAATTGATAAATGAGGAATGAACGTATTAGAAAGTTGTGTGGTGTGTAGAAAGGATAAATGAGAAGAATAATGAAAGTTCGTTGAGATGGTTTGGTCATGGTGGAAATAAGGATGGATGATTTAGTCGGGTGGTGACAGCTGTATTTAGTGGTGAGGTGTTGGAGATGGTTATAGGTTGCAAGAAAGAAATGCGATCGAGTAGTGAAGGAATGCCTGGAGGAGAGAAATGTTGAGTTGCTCAGAGACGAGAAAGAAAGTTGCATTAATCGGATACTGTGAATGACGGGTTTGGTGAGGGAGTTATGTTGGTGGCCCACCTGGGCAAGGATGAACCCCACACTAACATTGCCATATTGAGGTCCGTCACAGGTCCCGTGAAGCTCTAGGGTGAATTTTCTGACTGCGACGAGTTTAGGCGACAAGGCTGGGCTTTCTTTTCGACTTGCGTCATATTCTTCATACTACTTTATTCTGTTTCCGGTGCATGCATGTCACGCACCTTAGCTCCAGTCTTGTGGAAAGAAGGTGGATTGATTATATATTATATATATATATAAATATATATATATATATGAATATATATATATATATATATATATAATATATAATATATATATATATATATAATAATATATATATATAATATATAATTAATATATATATATTATATATATATATATATATGATCCAC